>LOEQ01016060.1:2597-14085 GCA_001685075.1 Bramus lutescens | reverse complement strand
TGGCACTGTCAGTCCTGGGGATACTTGGTTTAAGGCTATGTGTCTGGGTAGCCATAAAAGGGCAATACTTTGGGGTCAGGATGCTACCTAAGACAGGGAATATTAGAGGGCTATTCCCCATGACTAGCAAGGTATTATAAAATAAAATGGAGGGAATTGTTGTGATCCAGCTGCCCTCACGCCCCCTGACTGACAGCGGAACTTCCTTGTGGTATGTAATTGACAAGGATGTCTGTGTTCTTTCTGGCCAGTGGGTCTCCACAGAAGGAGTAGAGGTATAAAAGGTTGCTGGGCAACCTAAAGGTTGCTTCTTCCACCTGAAAAGAAGCCTCCATGTCTCAATCCCGGCACCCCCGGCCAGTCTTGGCTATCCAGGCTGCGCTGGCTGCAGCAATGCTTAGTGGAAATGTGGTGCTTTCGCTGTCACCTCTAAACATCATTACACCTTGGCAATTCTGCAGAGTTATATAACACTGTGATGAAAGAGGATCACACCACTTTCATAGCAAAGGCTCTGGGTTTTGCTGATGTAGAAAGTGCAGAATCTTAAGAACTGCAGCTGTCTTTCCCAAAGTTTATAGGAGTAAGAAAGATGCACTAATCACTAAGCTGACTTTCAGAACTACCCTACAGCACAAACCAGAGAAAATAGACAACAGTAAATCAGGCTTCCCTAGTCCCACTTAGAATCAGGCCATCTTAGTGATTAACATTTTCTTTATGTCTTGTCTTACTACCATGAAGAGTTCAGAACTAGAGAAAAATCTGTTTACTAAGAGGTGAAGACTTGGTTCAGTGTTGTGCAATTTACTCGGTGAGGAACAATCTCCTAATCTATGAGGTTTTCCTTAGCACCGGACAAGACCAGATTCGTAGATCATATGATGCCACATGGGGAAAAAAACAGAAATGATTTTGTTTCAGGGATAAAAATGTTATGTTTTTCATAGTTGACATTTTTGTCACACGAGTTACTGAAGCAAATTCCTCTTTCTTCATTATCTGTTAACACAGTTCTCATCAAACCTCAGCTATTTAAGCACTGGGGCAGAAATCACTTATACAGGTCAATTGCAATTTTTAACAATGAGAAACAGGAAAGAAAAATGTTCATAGTTTCACATGACGTTGTTTAATTTGGTGATTTCACACATTTGAAGCTGTGACAGGAGACTGAATGCAAACAGCACCGGCCTGGCTGACACTTCCAGAGTTCCTGCTAATGCTGCTGGAGGAATCCTATTACCTTCATCCTGGAGCTGACACCTGCTCAGAGAGCAAGAGTGCCTTCCGCTTCCCCCTCACAGAAAGCTTGCTGGGACTGTGTCTGTGTTGTCCCTGCCTGCCCTTATTTTATACGGGGAAATAAAGAGCACTTCATAAATAAGTATTTGGCCACTAGTTTTCCATTCCATTTTCAAATCTCTGTTTTCTGTTGTAAACTGGGTTTCCTATTCTAGTCCTTGACTAATTATGCAGGTCATTGGGTGCTCCCACAAGGCAAGTGACAGCAGGTTACTGTTAGTTTATGTGAACTCTTCAAAAAATATGCCTCAAGAACAGGTAACCAGAAATTCAGTGTTTCAGCCTCAAGTGTAGGAGCTTGTGAGGAAATACTGTCAACTTTTCTATTCAGAGAGATCTTTATTATTTTTCTACTTCAGTTTACTACTGTATGTATGTGTATTTGTGTGTTTGTATATTATTGCTCTTGTAGCAATCTATTAGTTTCTCCTCACCCTTACTAGCAGGATGGGTGGGAGTGAATAAAAGATGGCTGGATGACCATGGTTTTACTCTTTCCTTTGGACTAGTAATCAAAAGTAGTAATCTAGGAAACCCATTCTATACTCTGCTTAGTGTATTCATTTTCAAGAGTATTCCTGTTATGTAACCTTAAGCATGTTAGCCTTTTATTATTGTTATTATTATTTTATTATTATGATTACTTGGGAACTAGAGGTTTAATCTCTGTACTGACTTCTTTAATGATGAATTCAATACCTTATTGATATTAATTGCTACAGAAATATGGCTTTGCATTTCATGAAAGAGAGTAAGTTCTCTAGATCCCAGAGCATGTCCACTCTAATATGTCCACTTGACTGGATGGAGGGATGTGCAGATACTTAGCTAAATATTTTTTAATGTGTCTATGCACTGTTTCTGAAAGATATTAACATTTTGTTTGCATGAATGAGTTAAAACTGTAACTGTACTGTAACAGATGGGCATTCTTTAAACCCTGGGACAATACAAGGAAAATAATGAAGACAGATTTTTCTTTTTTTCACATAGAGATGATCATGTTATCTTAGTCTGAAATGCAGGTCCACCTACCTCTCAGGACTTTGGCTTTAGGCTGAAGCTGCATCCATGGTTAGCTGGTTCAACAACTTGTAGACTCCAGCACACAAGATGTCTCATCTTAGATATATAAGTACATTAAGCACACATGTCAAAACATAGTCCCCAAGCCAGATATCAATTCAATTCAGTCTCTGGGTAGAAGTGCTGAGTGGCATCACAACACATAGATTACTAGAAGGATATTTTTGACATTTAATTTCTTTTTTTTTTTACTTATTTCCCCCCATAAACTACTGAGTCTGTCTGAAGGCTCAACTCTGTCTAGTTCTGTTGTGATCTAGCTGCCCTCACTCCCCCTGACTGACAGCAGAACTTCCTCTTGGTCTGTAATGACAAGGATGTTTGTGTTCTTTCTGGCCGGTGGTTTTCCACAGAAACAGTAGAGGTATAAAGGGTTGCTGGAAGACAGTGGTGCTGAGGGTGATTGAAATGAGGAGCCTGGCTCAAGAGCTTTCAGAGAAGAATTTTAATATGTTGCCTAGAGATTATTCTTGTGATATTTTGGAGAAGTGGCTGCTTTTTGCCCTTGTCTGTAGAATTTGCCTGAGCCTAAAGTGAAGAGATTTGGATTAATTCCATTGGTAGAGGAATTCTCAAAACAGCCTCGCATAGATTGTTGTATAGTTATTAGTGTTCATGCTTATAAGATTTATAATGGAAAGGAACAAGCGAAGGAGAAAAGGAGCACTTGGAAGTGGAATGGAGCTAAGTCTTGTGTTCAAGGAAATAAAGAGATTAAGAAACATATTAAAGGGAGTGGTGATATCAGGACAAGATCCAACCCAGCTGAGTTTTCAACTTGTGAAAAGGTATTAAAGAAAAGTGTAGAGCCAGATCTGATGGTGCACAGCTTTAATGCCCAGTATAGGAAAGACAGAGGCTGGTAGATCTCTGAGTTTCAGACTAGCCTGATCTACAGAGCAAGTTCAAGGACAGTCAAACTTAGGCAGTGAAGGTAACAGTTGAAAGCAAAAATCTGGGAAAGATGTAACTGAACAAGGGGGCATGATTCAGCTCCAGATCTTGACGGCTATAGCAATGTGGTTCTGGAATTAAGGATAGAAGAATGGAGTAATGGTACATTCCTCTGTGACTAAAGGAAACCTCTGAGGCCAGGCTTGTGTTGGGGTGTCCCTGAATGGAGGCCTAGACAGGCTATTGCGTGAAGCTGTGAAATTGAATCCTGGATTGTCTTGGAGACCCCAAGAAATTGGAGATGCCAGAGCCAATGGATACCTGCTGAAGAAAGCTACTAACAGGGAGTGGAACCAGTCAAATAAAGTGAAGTGTGTTTCAGTCAACAAAGCTAAAAGGAGTTGGAGGTCTGAACAGCATTTTGGCATCCAACATGAAGATGCAGAGTTTGGAGTTTGCCCAGCTTGTTTTCTGTCTTTCTTTGATGTAGTATTTCTTCATTATACTCCCTTACCTATGTTTTGGAATGGTAATGTGCCATTATACATTGGAATTATGTTATATAATTTTTTATTTTGATTTTATAGGGGATTACAGCTAAGAGATTATAATAAACTCTGAAAATACTTTGAAGTTTAGACTTTTAAATAAGTTTGATTATAAGAGACTATGGTGACTTTTGAAGTTGGACTGAGTTGCTGAGCCCTCCTGAGGCGGGGTCAACAAGGCATAAGTGAAGAGCTATGGTTCTTGCTGAGTGCCTATGTAATAAATAAAAAAGAAGGGATATGTAGGAAGATAAAGCTTACAAGGCCAAAAGATGAGCCAACCTGGAGTCTGCCTGAGGGCCTAGCACCAGGCACCGTCCTTATTGTGCCTAGTCAATGAAGGGTGACCATACAATGTTGATGAATCAGAAAACAGGCTGGTTGATCAGAAGAGGTTATTTAAAGCTCTCCTCATTACTACATAAATGAGTTTTCTGTTTGTCTTTTATCTGACTCCTGGTGTCTATGCCTTCGATGTTGAGTCCCTCACAAAGAGAACTATTAGGATCCAACAGCATCCTGGAGCTATTCAGATTTTCTCTTTTGATCTCATGAAGTAATTAATTATGCCTCATTTCATTTTTAGAAGATTCCTGGTTTGGATAATAAATGAATTGTGGTATTTGAGAAGCCAGAACATCTCACACTACTACTAACATTTATTGAATATCTGTCATGTGCAGGTCTTTAATTCATCCAGTTTTCATAATTAGTTTGAGTCAAGTACCCTCATCTGTCCATTTTATAGATGAAAAGTAGCCTGAGAGAAGTTTAAGCTTGAAAATAGCATAGATCACGTGAAACAGAATTTTATCATATTCAGATTCCCATATATTTAGTAAGCTTAGTACTTGCATCAATATAAGTAATAAATGATGACAAAGTTTTAGAACTCAAATATTAACTATAATTGAGAATTACAAATTCAATCTAGAAGATGTCAACTATAAAAACTCAGTATAGGGAAAATCTTTCAGAGGGTACCAAGAATACATCACATTTTACATATAATGTGTTGTCTGAGAAAACTGTATCTATCATTTTATATCAAAGCATGAAATTAAGTGGCAGTCAGTTGTAATACATGTATAATATATATCATATATTATACATAATTTTACTTAGTGTAACATTAGTGATATGTGCCTTTATGATTTGTATTTTTAAATTAGCATGCTAATAATGGATTTTGCTACAATATTATGTAGTAGTTTGACTAAGAATGGCTTCCATTAGCTCTTATAGTTGAAGGCTTAGTCACTAGGGAGTTGCCCTAGTAAGAAGAGTTTGGAGGTGTAGCTCTGTCAGAGGAGGTATGTCTCTCAGGGTGATCTTTGAGGTTTCAGAAGTCCTAGCCAGGCCCAGTGGCTCTCTCTTTTTTTGTTACTTGCCAATGTAAATGTAGATGTAGAACTCTCAGCTACTTCTCCAACACCATGTATGCCTGCATGCCACTGTGCTCCCCACCATTATGACAATATGACAACCATCTGAATCTCTTCACAGGTCCCAATTGAATGCTTTCCTTTTTAAGAGTTGCCATGGTAATGGTGTCTCTTTGCAACAACAGAACACTGTCTAAAACACATGTGTGTCATGTAATTTGATTATTTTCATGATCCCATTGTCTGCTCTAGTTCTTATCTCTCTCTAAAATGTATATTTAATAGACATTTCCGTGTTTTTCAGTAAATTGAAAACTCTCTCTTCCTTTAACTTTGTATTGAAACTCTATTCCTCTCTATAATTTTATTCCTTGCTTAAAGAAATATATTTGGAACTCTTTTAGTTACTGTAAAGTTGCATGTCTTTCTGATGCTCCTGCTTTAATGTTTGTATATTCTCCTTAAGTTAAAGTACTAGTAAATATTAGGTCTCATAGATAGTTCTCTTACTTATTTATTCTTTCATTTTTAGGTGTTCCATGTGCTTCTCTGACTCTAACTGTTGCTTAGAGTCTCCAGCTGAGTTTCCTGCTTTGTCTCCAAGGAAGACCCCTAGTAACTTGTGTCTGTGACAGTGATGACAATCAAATTCTCCGATCACAGTCGTGAGAGCAAGAATATAAATAACTCTTTTATAAAATTCAAAATTTTTGGTAGTATTAAAGAATATACAAGTCTAAAATAAGTTTTTTGGAAGAATATTGTAAAAAAACAAAATAAAAGTCCATATAAAAAGTTGCTAATTTTATTTACATGTGGACAAGATTCTACCTGTAAAGAGAATAAATAGATTTATATTTTAGTACGCGAGCTTACATAAAATCCAACTTAAAAATCAAGTATATAATAAGCTTACCAATTTTCCCAGAACACACTGGGGTTTTTAGTTGAGTTTATTCTTATTGATACTCATGGTAAGAAATAATGTCAGGTGTATGGATCACCCTAATAATTTACATTAAAATGACTAGAAATTTACCTATTTTTTCAGGTTTTCTACTATTAAATATGAAAATATACATTTTATATTAAATATGAAATATATGTGTTCATTTTGTACTATATTCATTTTATATTAATATATATTAATTTTATATTAAATATAAAAAGAAACATTCATTTTATTAAACTTGTTAGAAAACAAACTGGAGCATCTTTGTGTATTTTAACAACATAAACTTCTTTGCTATTGATGTGTTTCATTCAAACTGTAAATTTTGTCACTTTTGACACAAAGTCACAAGTCTGTCACATTTCTCCCTGATTGACAGAGAGCCCTTGATCCAGGCCAGCTGTTGGGATGCCATACATTCACTGCCAGTGTTTTCTGGAGGCCTTGGCTATCACGTTTCATTGAATGTGAATTCCTTTCTGTACGTGTACATATTGTGCAGAGAACAGAAGAGCTCACAGCAGCCTCTCAGAGGCATCTGTTCTTTATAGGGAGATGAAGAAGCTGCAGAAGGTTTGTGGAAACTTGCTGAAGCTTGTTGTCACTTAGCAGGAAGTGTTTAGAAGTTTGCAAAGAACAGAATTACAATTTGTCAAATGCTGCAAACTCTACAGTGAGCACACAAGGTTCCATTTCACCCTCACTCAAAATAGTGCTGTATTTTATGTACTTTTAAGATGACCAACTTTCTTTTTTGGTAAAACACTAAAAATTCCAGCACAGGAATTCACAGTCACTCAGGTGAGACTGGCTGCTTTTACTAACATTTTTTTTTTCTTTCAGCCTGTGGAGGAGGCAGAGGGAACTTGGGAACAATCGTGTAATGTCACGAACACTTCAGTCGGGTACCCCCTCCCCCAGATCAGGGTGGCATCTTTTGTTTTAATAATTTTTTTATTATTGTGTGCATTGTTGTTTTTGCCTGCAGGTATACCTGTCTGAGGGTGTCAGATCCTCTGGAACTGGAGTTTCAGACAATTGTAATCTTCCATGTGGGTGCTGGGAATTGAACTGGGGTCCTCTGGAAGAGCAGTCAGTGCTCCTAAATGCTTAGCCATCCCTCCAGCCTGGGGTGGCATCTGAAGTACTGGAGCCAAGGTTTGCTCGCTGAACCTGTGCCTCAGAGTCGGTTCCTTCATTGAGAACGCTCAGTCTTCTCAGAAATTCAGCATGTAGCCCTTCCCTATGTTGGAGAAGGCAGACTAAGTGAGAATTTACTAAGATCCAGCAAGTACAGCTGGGGATCCATGTAGGCTTCCTGTGTATTAGACAATGTTTCCTATTAAAATAGATCCCCATTGCACACTGTTGTAACCTTTAAATATGGCAGCCCTTCCTTACTTTTTCTCTCCCTTTGTAGGATTTATAACTCCTTAGTATAGTTTTCCCCTTAAAAATCTATTTATTATACATTTTTTTATTTATAAGAGAAAAGAAACTCACATGCTTCAGTGCGACTGATATTCACAAAATGTTTTGCAAGTACTTAGGAGAATTCAGGGAACAATGAAGTGGTAAAATCTAAATGGTTACAGTAGGTTGAACAATAAGTGGTGATTATGAGTCAATAAATAAAATGCACTTGAAGACTGGAAGGACATAAACCCGATGTCAACATAGCCTGTGTACTGGCATGTTCTTTGCCTCTATTTTGAAGATGGGATTATTTATTCTCTTTTGGTGTGAGAAAGGCATATTTTATATGGTAGATTTCTCCCATATTTATTAATACATAAAATCTGAAGAACATGTATTGTATAAAAGGTGAAGCAAGTTCAGTAAAGTTAGAATAATCCTTATTAAAAAAAAAGTAGCATGTATTGTGGGAACATATCAGAACATTTTCCCAGATCAACATTTAAATTCTTGTGTAGTTTGGCTGGAGTAAGGAGTGTTTAGATAAGCAGTAAATATTATTTTTGGTGATGTCAATGATTTTTTTCCTGAAAGATATTAATCTTTGCATAGGTAATCTCAGAAAAGGAGATTATCAAAACGTGTGTATAGTATTATGTCCATTGAAGGTCCAAATAAAATAAGGACAAAGGAGGAACAATTTTCTGTCCCCTTGATCTATGGATGCAACTCTTGCCTTCAACATTTTTGGACTTCATGCTTTGAATGTAGACAGAAGTAGTGCACCAGTATTACTGGTTTTCCAACTTTCAGAGGACTGACATTAACCTCTTTGTAATTATGCAAGTCAATTTATATCTAGTACACAAGCTATCATAAAATAAACTTATAATATTCATACTGCTCTATTAAAATCAACTATAGAAAGGAAATAATCACTAGTTATTGAAATGTGATATATATTTGAAACAATTAAGTAAAATTTAGCATTATCAAATAATATTTTTGAAATTTCTTATATGCATGAAATGTATTTAGGTCATAGCTTCTCCTATTCTCGTCATTCAGATCCTACATCCACATATTTTCTATGCCCCTCCCAATTTTATATCCTTTTCTTTTGGAGAAAAATATTATTCATTGTTATGATTGTTATTGCTCTCTCCCCTACAGTTCCTCCTTTACCCTTTATCACTTTCCTCTCTCCACTTCATGGACTCTGTTTGCTGAGCCCAAAGAGTATACTTGGTGCTGCCTGTGTCACGATTTAGGATCACGTTCTTGATCCCAGGTAGTCTGCCACTTTCCAAATCTATGAAGAAAACCGTGTTTTCCTACAGCATATTTTATCCTGGTTCTCCCTCATGCAACTCCTCCCAGATATTCTCCACCATGCTACCCACACAACTTTGTGCACTCTCCCACTCACTCTTTAAAAAACAACAAAAAGGAGAAAAAGCAAAAACAAAAATAAAAACAAACACAAAACCAAGAAGACAAATGCAAAAATGAAACAGCAGAACAAAGCACAAAAGAAATAGAGTTTGTTCTGTTTGGCATGCCCAGAAAGAGTTGGCCAAGAAACCATGAAAAGAGTAGCTAAGTCTAGGTAGTGCTTTCTATATGGGCATGCATCTACAAGTAGATGACCCATTCAACATTAGTAATATTCTCTTCCTCAGCAGCTACTGACCACCATTAAATTCTCTGGGATGGGCATTGGGAACCCTTATCTTCCCCATGCTGGGAATTTTAATTCTCTTTTTCTCGTGAAGGTCATGTGGAGGTAGTCTCAGCTGCTGAAATCCAGTATGTAACAATTGTGTCATGTCCAGATTTCACAGCATTCTTTCCTATCCTCTTTTAATTTACTCTTCTCTGATGTTTCCCGAGCTTTGGGAATTCAGATGATATGCAAATGTCCCACAGATAGATGAAAACATTTTAATATCATTATTTGGAAAAAGCACATGAACAATGCACTGAATTTTATGGCTTAGTTATTTGTCTTATTGTTTGAGAAAATATTTTGGGCAAAGCAAATTAAAGCAGCCAAGATTCAATTTGGTCTCCAGTTTGAGGGTGCTTTCCAACATGGTGGGAAAGTCATGAATAGAAGCATGAGGAAGCTGGTTATACTGTAGCCATTACAGAAGGTATTTCCAACATGGTGGGAAAATCACGAGTAGAAGCCTGAGCGAGCTGGTTTCACTGCATCCACGACAGAAAGCAGAGGTAAATAAATGCCCATGTTCAACAAGTCTTTTCCTTTTTACATAGTCCAGGACTTAAGCCCAAGGAATGGTGCTGGCCACAATCAGGGTGGGCCTTCTCCCCTCAATTAATATAATGAAGATAGCCCTTTGTAAGCAATCCCAGAAGCCCATTGTCTAGTTGAGTCTAGATCCCTTCAAGTTTATCAGTCAATATTATCTGTCACACACTTGACCCCAGTGAGAGTATCTATTGTGAAAATCCACAAAGGAAAAAAACAATTTGCATACTGCAACAGTGATTAATAGACAAAGAGACCAACTACCAGAAAGATTGTAAGGGCACATTTGAAATAAGAAAAGGGAAGGATGAAATGATGTAATTATATTACAATCACAACAAATAAAAAATAATTTTAAAGCAATCATAGAAAATAACAGGTGCTAGAAATGATGGAAAATGAATAATATTTAGCTCTTTCAGTGGAAATGTAAATTAATGCAGCTAGTATGAATAACAGTATGGATTTGTCTAAAAACAAGGGAAAAAAAGAAAAGTAGAATTATTTTGTGGTCCAGGAATCTTTGGGTATGTAAAGAAAGGCAATGACATCAACCTACTGACAAGATATGTACACTCCCATGCGTGTTGAAGCACTGCTCACATCAGCCATGCTTGATCAAGCTTAATATTCACAAAACTGTATAGATAAAGAAAATGTATTAGAATATACATACTATTCAGACATAAAACAAATGCAATCTTCTAATTTATCACCTTGTGAATGAATACAGAAAACACTGTCATGTACATCAAACAGAGAAGGAGGAGTACAACATAATCTCTTTTATAGGGGAAATCTTAAAAAATGATTTAGTGTAAGATAATGCAGAATAATGGTTACTAAAGAATGAGGTATCTAAGAGTCGGTAAGGAGGGTACAGTGTAATTTTTTGGTGGGAATACTAAATTCTAGTGTTCTCTGGCACAAGAGGAATTTAAAATAATCACCAATAACACATTTCCCTTTAGAAAAGAAGAATTTATTTTAATCTACCATAAAGAAATGGTAACATTTTAAGCTATATGTGCTTACTACCTTGGGTTGACCATTATTAAGTATATGGGTTAATTAAAACATTGCATTTTGGCTCAAAATATGCACAAATACTATAGATCAACAAATAAGAATAAGTGAATGTTTTCTAATTATTAATCATTAGTCACTTTTATTTTTGTTATGACACCTTACTAGAGAAACTCAGAGAAGAGCTTATTTTCCCTAACAGAATAAGGGGACATGGTCCATCCTGGCAGGTTGCCAGGGCATCAGGAGACTTGTCACATTACATCAAAAGGCATCAGAGAGAGAACAGAAAGTCAGCTGTTCTAGGCAATAATCTCTTAAGGCCCTCCCAGTCACATGAGTTGCTTCATCCAGTAAGATTCAACGTTCAAACAAATTTTTAAAATGGGGCTCTGATCTGAACAGAGAATTCTCAACTGAAGAAGTTCAAATGGACAAAAGAAACTTAAGGTCATGCTCAACCTCCTTAGTAATCAGGGAAATGCCAATCAAAACAACGTTGAGATACCATCTTACTCCTGTCAGAATGGCTAAAATCAAAAACACAATTGACAGCCTTTGCTGGAGAGGATGTGGAGTAAGGGGAACACTCATCCATTGC
>LOEQ01016059.1:23153-38663 GCA_001685075.1 Bramus lutescens | reverse complement strand
GTCTGGTGCCCTCTTCTGGCCTGCAGGCATACACACAAACAGAATATTGTATACGTAATAAATAAATAAATATTTAAACCAAAAGACCCAAGTTAGGTTGCCAGTACATATGATGGATGGATCACAACTGCCAACCGCAAGGTATCTGACACCTCTTCTGGCCTCCATAGTCACTCACGTATACAAACTCCTGCATAGATAAATACACATACACATAACTACAAAGAAAATTACTTTTTTAAAAATAATATTTTAGAGATAAAACATCTAATTTTCTACTAATTTTGGTAAAACATGAACTGTATAAGCTGACATAAACATGAAAATAGCCTTAAATATATTATTTAAAATGCATTGAGATGCTTAGGGAAGAGAAATACAATGTTTAACCATAGTAACCTGAAACTTCAAAAACTAATCAAATATGAAAAAAATAATGACACAGAAAAAGCAGCCAAGAAGGAGATGAGTTGATCATCACTCAGGAGCTATAATGGATATCTATGGGACAGTTCACATAATAGCAGAGTTCACATATATCTCCAAGTATTATGAACCTAGAAGGCACATTATTTATTTTAAAACAATGAATTCTATGAGATTGTAATCACATGGAAATAGGAAAATCAGGTTTTAAATTATAATAGAATATTAGAATAAACTCAAACTTGGAAATTAACACATATGTAAAGAGCTGAGATTTCTAAATGCAAAACTCAGACCAGACAAACACTTAGTATGGATGAAAACGAGAATACACTACAACACATTTCTAAGTACCAGGACACCAGTGCTTAGAGGGAAATTGATAGTTTCTCATAAATGTAATTTCTATGGAGATTTATTTTTATTTGCACTTATGTGTGTGTGCTTGTCCTCTGTTAGTATATGTCACATACCTCTGGATACGCAGAGTACAAAAGAGTATGTTGGATTGTTACTGGTCATTGAGAGACACCAGACAAGAGTGCTATGCAACGAACTCTGGTTATCTGGAAGAACAGCCACGTCTCTTAACGATCCAGCCATCTCTCCTCTCTGTAACTATACATTGTTAAAAAGATGTTTATCAAATCACATTCATAAAGACTGGGAAGAGAAAATTAAACTCTGAGAAGAAAGCAGAAGCAAATTACAACTACATAAATAAACGAAAGAATAACTGCTCCTATTATCTGATGGGTTCTATGCAATTCCAGTATGCATTTACACAATGGAGTACCACACAGCAGAAAAAATAGAAATCTTGAAATTTTCAGGCAAATTGATGGATCTAGAAAACATCATATTGAGTGACCCAGACAAATATCACATGTGCTCATTCATACGTGGCTTTTAGACATAAAGCAAAGAAAACTAGCCTACAATTCACAATCCCAGAGAACCTAGACCACAATGAGGACCTAAGAGAGATATATTTGGATCTAATCTGCATGGGAAGTAGAAAAAGAAGACAAGATCTCGTGAGTAAATTGAGAGTATGGGGATCACGGGAGAGGGTTGAATGGAAGAGGAGAGGAAGAGAGAGGAGCCGAGAAAAATGTATAGCACAATAAAATCAGCAAAAACATCAAAACAAACAAAGAATGAAGTAAAGATAGTAAAATAAAGTGTCGATAAAAAGACTATATTCGAAAAAGAACAAACAGGTGTATATAGGAAGTTTTGAAGACAGGAAAGTATGTAGGAAATCACGTAATTATATTATAATCTCAAATAAAGGAAGCAATAAGAAAGAAACAGAAAAAAACTTAGTCTTAAAGTAACATGGAGAGATGGCAAGCTTTCCGGATGAAAAGCTCCCCTCCCAAACAGGACTCCAGCAGGAGCAATGGTGATACAGGAATTTGTGAAGAGGCTTCAGCCTCATTTCAAACATACATCTAGGTATGCATCTTGATGGGCTCGAAGAGTGACCAATATTTTATCGACTTTCTTAGTCTTTTTTAAGGAAGTCAAACTGTTGTAAAATAGACCATTATAACTCTCATTCAGCTTAAAACAAAACATTCAAATGTCGGTTTGTACAGTGGTGAACAGAGTGGAAAAGCCTAAAGTATCTTCACAACACAGTGGGGGTACTCTGGGACATTATTATTAATTAAATTTATTCATAGAGAATTTTGCTTATGTACAGAGTGCATACTGAATACTTTCATCCCCCATTTCCATACCTCCCATGTAGATGTACTTGAAAAAAATCTGTCTCTCAAGTTGTCTTTATTTACCCCATGTTACTTCATATTTCTTTACAATAATATTGAATCTTTGTCAGTAGGTATATTTTTTTCTACTTTCTCCATAAAATTAAAAGATCTACAAGGAAACACTAAGCATTCTATTGTCTTTCCACTGTTGTAGAAAATTTCATTCAATTAAACAAACACCTGCTGAGAATTAATTACCTTGTGATTCATTCTGTATTGTTACAGAAAATGATGTGTATCTCTTGTAGTGTTTAATTAACATGTTTATGTGTTATCATCTAGGGGAGATGGCTCTCTTAAAATCATAATTACGTGTCTGTGCAAAACAGATACATTAAATGTTATAGTTGACTAAATGTTGCCCAATATCTCCTAAGAGATTCCCAATAAAGTAATATTAATAATGTATGACAAGTTACATTTCATCCACTTAATGTCAGGGGTAAGTCTGATGCTGCATATACAAAGAGAAAGAATATTTATTGTTATTATTTCTCAACATTAGAACAGAACTGTATTATAGTGTCTGAAACCTGGTCAAAATTACTTGCCTTTTTTTTTGCTTTTTATCTTTCTATACCTGTTCAGAATGCAGTATGATACTCAAAGATAACACATAGACTACAAACTATAGCTTTTGTGTAGTAAATGACTTACTCATCCCTAGGCATGTAAGAACACCATACTAATAAAGTATTTCAAATGTTGGTGTACTCAATTTTTCAGTTGCAGTAAATGCAATAACAATATCAAATAGTTAAACAATATCCCCCTTAAAGAGGTTTTCAAAGATAGAAAACTATTCTGAATGCTACTTTCCCCTTTGAAGGCTCCACTCATGTTCAGAGTTACTTCATTTTCTTCATCCACTTCACTGGGGCTGTGCATGTTTTTTATATAGGCAGTGTTCTATCAGTTTGCAAGTTATGTGGTATACTGTGACCTAGTAAGTGATACAGCACTCTTTGTCCTATGCAATCTTAACTGTTTTCACAACTATATAGCGATTAAGGTCGCAAGATTACATTATTCTGCATAATAATTTCTTCCTAATAATTTCTTCCTAAATGCTTCCATCCATCAGATGTTTCAACTTCCTACATTCAGTTCCTCTCCTTGAACCCTGGAAATAACTGATAATTTTCTTTACTCCTTCCTTTCTTCCTTCCTTTCTTCCTTCCTTCCTTTCCTCCTTCCTTTCTTCCTTCCTTTCCTCCTTTCTTCCTTTGTCGTTTCTTTCTATGTGTATGTATGTGTGAGTGTGCACATGTGTATGCATTTTGTCTTTTTCTTGAATGTTCTTTAGCTAGATATTGATATGAAGTTAATTTCTTAAATTAGTCTTGTTTCCATAACACTATACATTTCATTCATTCACACATTTCTGATCATTAATGCCTGTTATTAGATAAAAGTCAATGGTAAATTTAGAATTACCACAGTTTATCCAATTTGCTACTGCTGCTGATTCCCACTGGATAACGTGTTCTTCTGTTTTGCTTGTTTTTTTTTAAATAATAATAAGGCACATTAAACTTCACTTTAATAAAGACAATTTTTGAAACATTTATCTAAATATGTAGGCGTATAATTGTTGTATTATGCTAAGCATAACATTGAGTTTTTGAGGAAAAATATTGGTTTTGTAATCGTTTTCTAATCCTAATGGCTGGCAGTTGAGAGCCCTGCTGCTGTGACTCTTTGCCTATAATCAATAGAAATTATGGTCAGGATTGTGGGTAATAGCAGAGTCCTTTTCTTTCACTTATCTGAAGATAATTGATGCTGAGTATTAATTTATATACTTCAGTTGTCATTTGTTGTTTTCATTTGTGAAACAGCTAATTCTTTTCATTCACATTTTTGGTTACTTGATCATTGAAGCTAAATTCATACATTAGCCTTTTAAAAATATAGTGATATCTAGTACATTAGCAATTATTTAGCCTTTATTCAATTTTTGACAATTTAATGAGCTCACAACAATATTCTTATCACTACTGCCCTTCCTTTCCTCATTTCTACTTTACCTGTGTCCCACCTATTTTTTATCAATTTTATACTTATTTAATTATCACATGCACACACGCACTTCTTAGTTCATTTGGTGTCATTCATATGTTTATGGTTTTAGGGATGATTGCTTGATATTGAATAACATACCAAGGCTCATTACTGGACAAGAGTGAATCTCCTCCTTTTGGCAACCATTAATTGCCTGCAGCTTTTCATCTAGCGGTAAGTCCTGGTGAGATTTCCTCAACCATGTTGGCCTGCCAGCTGATATGATCATTGTGCGAGTCTTGTTTTAGTGACCATATTATTAAAATTTCATGGGTATTACTTCCCGCGAAATGTAAAGAACAGCTTACTACAATGATCATCCTGGTCTTCTGGCTTTTACAGTCTTTCTGTCCACGCTATCATGATGACCCCTGAGTCTTAGGATCAGGGATATGCTTATAGTGGTGGGACACAGCATATTCAGTTTTCTAAGCATTTTGATCAGTTGTGAAACTCTGTTATAATCTGCATGCTACAAAATGATGTTTATTTGAGGAATACGATGGGTATTGAGAATGCAGTTAGAAGTTATACTGATTTAGTGCAGTGGCTATAGTAGCTAATCTCCATGGTCCATAACCCCACAGCTAAGGATAATGTGCTAGTTTTATAGTACTAGGCATACATTTCCTCCTGCCAAGCAGGTCCTAGGTCCAATTAGACAGCTATTGGCTTCCTCCAAGATGTAAGTACCACATATCTTTGTGGATATCATGCTGGTCCGGTCATTGTCCTTTGTAAGCCTTATAGCTGCATAGGACTACAGATTTCTTTTCTCTTTAGGCAGCTTATTTTCCACATTCAGATGTTATTAGAGGAAAAGCAGATTAGAGGAAAGCAGATTCCAGGTCCATTCCAGCTCAATTCCTCCATATCCTATGCCAGAAATATCTGCTGTTTTCAGCAACAGCATCTAACCTTAATGTTCTAGGGGAAACCAGAGCAATGGCAATAGCCTGGATTGTTTGAGGAGTCATTTTTATCCCTTTCACCAACAACTGCTATAGGAATTCCTACCACCAGTAGCCTTTAATTCACCTTCCCACTTGGGTGTGGCCTCTTATACTCTAAATGCTGCCGATATAAAGCACATATCCGACCTCTCTTCCAGCTGTGGGATTTGGTTGCTGGTCCCGGTGCAAGTAGAGGACTGTAATCTGAGGCTACCCCTAAATCAATAGCCCTCTATTATACTCAATTCTGAACTAGTGTGGGGTTTCTTTTAAGCATTCATCTTCATCTGGCACCCCATGTGGATCTGAACTCCACACCTACCAGGTGGACTGGCTTAAAGACCTAACGGGTCCACAGCCCAGAAAGTTTTTCACCCCTCCCACTTACGTGGCTTGCTTTTACCTACTAAGCAGATATTTTGTAAAGCCCCCTCCATAGCGAAATTTTCGGAGTTCACGCGCACCCCCCCCACACACATGGCTGCATTCGCTGCTTTGTTGTCTACCACGTGGTGACTTGTGCAGCTTCCGGTTTGTACTCCCAACTCCTAGGTTCTGGGCTTCTTGCTCCTTGTACAGAATTGATTTAATTGCTCTCAATTAGTGAAGCAAAGTATATTTCTCAGTGTTTAACCAGCACAAAGGCAAGGGAACAAAGCAGCTCAGGCCTGTTTGTGGCACCAGGTTGTGCCACTAGTTGTGACTCTGCAACCATGACACCTGCTGAACAATAAAGATTGTTACACCTAAACCAATTTATAGGACCGCATAACAGGTAAACACGTATTAATTAATAAATCAATGGAATTGAAAGTTATATAATGGCTGACAATATTACCACAGAGAATTTTAGTAACTTTTTTCTAATGCTATGGATTGTATTCTGCAAGGCTTGTATGGTTATTGTGATACAACCATTTATTGGATATTGGGACTCAGTCTTTTTCTTCATATTATATACTTAAGAAAACGGTTTGATAACAGAGCCAAGAATGAGGCACTTTTAGAAATGATACAGTCTTTATAGAATAATAGTGAACAGCTACCTGACGGGTTTAATACCATCGAAAATCAAAAGTTACCTTAAAAAAGAATACTATTGAAAAGGGTAACATTATTTGACAGACAAAAGTGAATCCATGTCAAAGGGTACAGAGAAATTATCTGAAAGAATTCATACTGTTGAATTCGACAATCAAAATTTTTTTAAAAAATCTATGATAGTTTAGCAGATAGAATATCTCTCCAGAATTGCAATCTGCACACTATCCAAATAATGTCCAAGGATGAGATGTTACCTTTAAAGGAAAAACTTCACACCTTGGAATTACATGTGCAGAATGAGGACCAAAGGCCATGTGACTCAACAAAATCGCAAGAAATATATACAGGCCAGGACATTTGGGCTTTACAAAAGACAGTAGTAAAAATATTTGAAATGATTGACGAAGTTATTGGAGCTGATGAGCAGGGAAAGAAAGGTACAAGGACAGGATGTAACATTGCCAAAAAGTTGTCAGAGATGACTTACCCAGGGTTTTAGCTTCCTACCCTGTAATCTATCCTCACAAAGCATCAAGTTCTAAAGACCCAAAAGAATAAAAAAAAAGTAGATGGAGATCTATAGGAATGAATTATCTAAATGAAATTAAGCAAGGTCTTTTGGCAGCAAAAATTTTACTATGTGCCTTCCTCTATGCCTAGATGTATTCTGCAAGCCTTCCAATAAATACAAAACTCTATCTATTCATCTTAAAGGCAAAATGTTATATAATAAAGGAAGTTACTGGGGAAGCTAGAGGTGGTGGCACACATCTTTGATCCCTCTGGAGGCACAGGCAGGCAAGTATTTGTGAATTTGAGGCCAGCCTTCTCTATAGAGTGAATTCCAGGACAGCCAAAGATACAGCAAAACCCTGTCTCTGGACAAAAAAAAAATTAGAGAGATTTTGCTGGCACAGAAAGTATCAAATTAGAAGATATTGGTTTCCAGAATGAAAAAAATGACCTAAAATACTAAACCATTAATGATTTTCTTGCTAAACTTCAAGGAAAGCAAACATGAATTGGGTCACTGTAAACTGTGATGGAATGGATACCAGAAAAAGTTTCAGATACCTAGGTCAACCTATTTAAAAAGTTTTACAATATGTATTTATAATTATTACATAGAAATCAGAGCACAGCTTTCAGGAGTTGTTTTTCTCTTTCTGCTGTGTGGGTACCAGGTGCTGAACTCAGGTTGTCAGGCTTAGCAGCAACTCACTGGTCTCCAAGTAACTCTCTGATCTCTTTATGTAGTGCTAAATTAATTCATTTGTCTCTAAGGATCACTAATTTCATAAGTAATATATTTTAGTCTAACATTGAAATGAATATATGGTTTAGCTCTCAAAAATTAAGACTCAGTGTAATACTATTTTGGGAGATATAATGTTGGAAAGAGATAGACCCCTTAAAATGTTTCTAGGATTTGACACTGTTCTGTGTTTTGTTTGTTTATTTTAATTTTGGTACTGATTATTTGAGTATATGTACTTAGAGGGAAAATTTATGATATCATAAACTTGTTTTTTGCTTATATATGATGAACATACATGGTTTTATAATTTTATATTAAAACAAAGTCTCATAACTACCCTAAATCTTTGAGGAAAGGACCACAAGTAAATATTCATATCTATATGCCCTGTCCTTGATTCTGCATCCTTATTCCTATCCATAGAGATTTTAGCAGCCAAGAGAATCTGCCAGTAAACACACAACTATCAGTCAAAAGAGGAGTAACAGTAGACATCTTAGTGCCAAGTCAGAATGGGCTGTTCTTAGTAGTAAGTACATAGTACAATAATTATTTAACACAATATTTCTTCTTAAATAAGGCTCAACTTCTTCATAATTCATTTTATTGTACTGAAGTTTGCTCTGGGGCATTGCATGTTTAATAAATACCACTCACAGAACATTAGATGAAGCCTTTGGTTTTCCAGTGGTTAATTTCTCAGAATCCACACTATTGCTCAGTGTGCTAATACCCCGAGGAGAAAGTGAACTCCTATTAAAGCTAATCAAGACACAGGGAGAAAAGAAACTGTGGAAGAGATCACTATCTGTTATTGAGATGGATAGCATTTAGATTAGCTGAGTCCTTTATTTGTCACTTAGTTGAACTTTCTATTATAGTAGAAAGTGTATTTGAAATGAAACGATTCATAAAAGTTGAAGGTTAGAGAAATGATTCTCATATAGTTTGGAAACTAAATAATCTCAGTGGTTCCATGTTATGAAATAATACTAAAGGGAGAGAATCCGTTCAAAACAAAATGAGCTTGAATATCTATACATAACAGCAAATTACAAGATGTGAGATAACATTTCCTTTCAACAAGTTGAAAGAACTAACGTCTTCACATATGTGTCAGTGTCTAAAAGGCTAAAAGTTAGTGTCAGGAAAGCATAGTTTTGCAAATTGTAAACCCATTTCGAAATTTGTCTGGAAGAATGTCATAAAATTGAAGATATGCCATTCCCTCCTTCCCCTGGAATGATGAGTGGACATTTCTCTCACCTTTGCATGAGGACTTGGTAATATATTGTAGACATCAATGACAAAAGCATTAAGATCCCAATGACTGTGTGTGTGCCTTGTAGATTTTACTCCTTTCTGTTAAGGCCTGTGGCTATTAGTCAGAATTCAGGCATTCCTGCCTGAGAATTGGTGTTGGTGAGGTTTCTGCTCTCCATCTGCGAGATGTTTAGCCACTGTCCAATCTGCAAACAGGTGGGCAGGGACAGCCGTTTTCCCTGTCACCTACTCAGTCATCTCTTTTAGGACTTTTGTTCTTTTTCCTCAGCTGTTCCATTGACTTTTACATCCCATTAGAATGGAAGGACTTCCAAGGCCTTTATATTCCATGCTGCAATTGAAATCCTGTTAATAGTTAAAATAGAATCTACTTTATCTGAAGTAAAATCATATTAGACCATGTGTGCTGTCTCTTATGATGGACAAATTGTGGTAAATGAGGACATTTAGGAACTGAAAGAACACGAAAACAGTGGATTTAGACCTTTTTATTTTATATGTATATTTATATGTATATATACATATAATATATATATATATATATATCAATTCTTTTTACATGGTGAAATTCATAAATTGGTAATGTTCCTGCTTGCAAGTAGTTTAACATAAGTATTTTATACAGTTGCTTAAATTCTTGGTAGAAATTTCTTTGCTATTCTGTATTACATGTTCATTTTACATTTTTCAATGACTAATTTAGTAAAGGAAGTGAAAACAAAAACATTTTAACACACCTAAATTTTCTGGAGACCATTTAAAGCCAGAAAACAAGTTTCTAGTGCATGAAATTCTATTTCTCTCTACCACTTGGACCTAACAGATAGAAAACTATGTTCATGTGTCTATCACTTATTTGTCCACCTCCCATTAATCTATATTCTATACATCTACAATATTGCCATATTCATAAAATATAATAAAGATATAAATCTGCAACTTTTAATTCAAAATTGGTGTTTCACAATGTAGCACCATATATTTAATGATCAGTTTAAAATTGTTATTAAAGCTTCATAAAATAGTCAACTTTAAAATACTTTGGAGAGGGGCTGGAGAGATGGCTCAGAGGTTAAGAGCACTGACTACTCTTCCAGAGGTCCGGAGTTCAATTCCCAGCAACCACATGGTGGCTCACAAACAACAATAATGAGATCTGGTGCCCTTTTTTGGCCTGCAAGCAAACCTCCAGACAGAATGCTGTATACATAATAAATAAATAAATCTTAAAAAATAAAATAAAATACTTTGGAGAAAGCTACATTGCTTTGTAGTTTAATTACATGAGTCAAGATTGTTGCTATTACTCAGAATCAACAAAAAATGTTTCTGGAATAAACTGGATTAACTCATGAGGGCCATATATACTCAGACTGTTTGAAATCTATTTCATTTGAGAGCAGATTCACTCTGTAGAACACCTTGGTTATGTAGTTTCTCACAGAGTCAATACCAAGTTCTGTCTGAGTCAATAGAAATGTGCAATCATACAGATGCGGAAGCACAAACAAAGTGAGCTGCACTTATTTCTCCAACCATATTGCTCATCATTGGATTATACTGGAAACGTATCCAAAGAAAAGACTGCAGGAGGCCCCTGAATGGACTTTTACATGGCAAAGGTGTGAATTCCACATGGCCATGCTTGGCAGAGTGTGCAGTGATGTAATAGCATTTCACAATGAAATGAAAAATGAAGTATCGCATCTATTCATCATGTTTAACAACACAGTGCTCTGTCCTTTGCCACACGGATGATACAAGAAATCTAAAATCGTCCATGATGACAAAGATGTGCTATTCCTTCAAATTCTTACTTGTATTCATACTCGTATCTGGAGTAGAAAATGTCATCTTAAATTCAATTAGAGCTTGTCTAACACATTAGAATAATACATACACTCACACACATACAAGTACGTATGTAAAGTATATATTAAAACATATGTATTTATATGTATGGATGTATGCATGTGTGTAAGATATATATCCTTAAAGCAAACACAGACCGGTAAAGTTATGTGTCATACATACTTTTAAAGGAGACCTTGGTTTACTGAAACTTCCAGGTTTTCTGATGAGTGAGACAAATGGAGAGCTGTCGGTTTTCACGCAGTGCATCTCAACCTATACAGCAGGACAGAAGCTGCTCCTGGCTCTCATCCTCACTGCAGCACTGTGCTCCAGTTCTATGTGACAAATACACACACACACACACACACACACACACACACACACACAGTTTAAAAATCAAAGGTTTGTTCTTTTCAAACTCTATATTTGATGTCTATGTCCCCTTAAAATTTTGAGTACTCTGGAATAGTGAATAGGCAAGACTGGCCTCTACCTGTCGTCAGATAGGAAAGAATAAAGCATTTTCATTTTGTGTCAAAGGCAAACCCTTAACGTATTGAAACTGGGACAGGAAAAGTATACTTACCCTCAAGCAAAACAAACATCTGCATCTTCAATGGATGCCATCACAATAAAATGAACATAAGGTTCCAGGTAGAATGAAAGCTACACCTTGAAAAGAAACATTGTTTGAAGATGAAAACTAGAACCTTATTCCCTGTGCACAAGGTAACTCATATGGCAAGTCATTTGTAAACACTGAAGTTCATTCTACAAGGCCCTTGACTTTTTTTCATACTGCAACAAACAAGCCAGTGGGGAGTTCACAAACAACAGGCAAAACCAAGTGAATAACCTCATCAGATTTTGTCTTATTTTAGTCTCAATTTGTTGTAAACCATTTAAGTGATGGTTATGGGAGGAAGGGGGTTGGGGAGAGAGGGAAAGGCAGAGGGGAGTAACGTAGACGGCAGTGAGATTGAGAATTGGAAATGAAGTTGTTTTCAGTGCAGTCTGAGCTTGGTTGAAATATGAGGTTTCAGCTTCTTGGATTCCAAGGTGTGACCCGGGCTCTGTGTAGGACTAAGCTCTGCTAAGGTTCCTTTTGGATCATATACTAGCCAAGGAGCTAATCATTTCAGGATTCCTCAAGATTCTTTAAGCTCAGTGTGCAGGATTCCTCAAGGTTAAGTTCAGTGTTCAACCCAGTCTTTATAGGTGAGGGTAGGACCAAGACTAATTTAATACCTGGTTTTAACTGTATATCCTTTCAGCTTAGGGCTCAACTATGGATCATTTTAAGATCAGCTTACTGTAGGGGAAGAGATCTGAGAAAACGTCTAGATTTGAAAACCTACCAAAAACCATCAATCCCTGAGGCTGAAAACCCACCAATCCCCATGCATGAAATCCCACCAATACCTGGGGTTGACTTGAAATCACACCAGTCCCACACTGGAAATCTCTACCCTGGAAAACTCTGCTCCCTCAAACCCTTTAAAATCCTGTCGCCTGCTCAGTTACTTGCTGCTTCTTGACCCAGCAGAGGCAGTCACCTCTTGCATCTCTCCCAATAAATCTCTTACGTGATATTTGTATCGTGGTGTGACTTTGTGGTATTCCTTGGCTCCCAAATGCCAGGATACCTTGCTCTCCAGAGCTATAACATTTGCTTTAAAGGAAACTTTCCCTCTCAGAACAGAGCTGTAACAGTTCCATTAGGGAATGATTTCACTTCTGTGTGGTCACATTTACACTTACTTTCTGGCTCCTTCAGGCAAGGATACTGTCCCAGGGCTCCTTTGCAGAAAAGGCTGGCTGTGGACTCATTCTGGATTAGGGCTCAAGCCTGACTCTGACTGTTTCCATCTTAAACCTGGACTCCAGTGGTCCCAGGATTTGTCCCTGGTCCTGGCTCAAAGGGGCTTGCTTTTATTTAGACTTTTAGTCCCATGGAGATTCCACAGCTGTCAGCCTAGAGTTCATGAATTTTCATGAGCTTGCTTCAGCTGTCCGTGTAGATTTCTCCATCATAAACTTGACCTCACTTGCTCATGTATTCCTCCTCCCTCTCTTTGACTGGATTCCTGGAGCTCAGCCAATTTCTGGCTTGTGGATCTCTGTATCTGGTTCCATAAATTACTGGATGAAGGTTCCATGATGATAGTTGGGGTATTCACCAATCTGGTTATAGGGGAAGGCCAGTTTGGACAGCCTTTGCACTGTTGCTAGAGATCTTAGCTGGGGTCACCTTTGTGAATTCTTGGGAATTTCCTTAGCATCAGGTGTAGTGACTTTTCATTTGTATTTTAATAAATAAAGATTGCCTGAGGATCAGAAAAATAAAACAGCCGCATTGGTCAGCTTTACCGACCTGGCAGCAATGGCACTACCTTTAATCCCAGTAGCCACACTAGCTTGCCATAGAAACCAGGCAGTAATGGTACATGCCCTTAATCCTAGAGCTAGAAAGGATTATAAAATGGAAGGAGACAGCTCTTAGTTTCAGTAATACTGTGTTTGTCTTTCAGAATCTGGGTTACCTCACACAGGATTTTTTTCTAGTTCCATCCATTTGTCTGCAAATTTCATGATGCCATTGTAGAAGATTGCAAATAGATCCATATCTATCACCTTGCACAAAAACCAAGACCAAATGTATCAAGAACCTCAACATGAATCTATTTACACTGAACCTGGTAGAAGAGAAAGTAGGAAGTAGCCTTGAATGCATTGACACAGAAGACTATTTCCTAGGGTATATGAGAGTGCTTAGAGGAAGGAGAAATAACGCAACTAACAATATTACATTCACAAAACAAGAAAACTATGCTTAAAAATATATTTCCAGTTCTTTTTGACCTGGGTTCTATTGGAAAAGACAGCTTATTTATTTCTCATTTTCCTCTCTTCCAGACTGCTGAAATAACCACACAGAAAATATGTTATTTGCAGTACTGTTTGGCCAATAGATTAAGCGTATTTCTAGCTAGCTCTTATATTCTAACCTAACCCATCTCCGTTAATCTGTGCATCATCAAGAGGTCATGGCCTACTGGCAAAGTTTCAGCAGACTCCTGCAGAGGCATCTATCTCCTGCAAAGTCTACATGGCTTCTCCTTGACTCTGCTTACTATCTCTCTATGTATAACTCTCTCAGTCTGGCTACATTCTGTTAAGCCATTGGTAGAAAGCAGCTTCTTTGTTAACCAATGGCAACAAAATATCCATTGCATACAGAGGGGAATCCCACATTAGGGTTCCTTCTCCTTCTTCTATCCCAACTATTCATAGGCTCATTAATTTCATAGTGTTCTAGATTTCCTGAATGTTTTGTGTCTGGATTATTTTTTTTAGATGGAAGTTTTATAATTATATTTATGTACAGAAAACTCAGCAGTACATTTAACCCAGTTTAGTGGCGANTCAGCTTTACCGACCTGGCAGCAATGGCACTACCTTTAATCCCAGTAGCCACACTAGCTTGCCATAGAAACCAGGCAGTAATGGTACATGCCCTTAATCCTAGAGCTAGAAAGGATTATAAAATGGAAGGAGACAGCTCTTAGTTTCAGTAATACTGTGTTTGTCTTTCAGAATCTGGGTTACCTCACACAGGATTTTTTTCTAGTTCCATCCATTTGTCTGCAAATTTCATGATGCCATTGTAGAAGATTGCAAATAGATCCATATCTATCACCTTGCACAAAAACCAAGACCAAATGTATCAAGAACCTCAACATGAATCTATTTACACTGAACCTGGTAGAAGAGAAAGTAGGAAGTAGCCTTGAATGCATTGACACAGAAGACTATTTCCTAGGGTATATGAGAGTGCTTAGAGGAAGGAGAAATAACGCAACTAACAATATTACATTCACAAAACAAGAAAACTATGCTTAAAAATATATTTCCAGTTCTTTTTGACCTGGGTTCTATTGGAAAAGACAGCTTATTTATTTCTCATTTTCCTCTCTTCCAGACTGCTGAAATAACCACACAGAAAATATGTTATTTGCAGTACTGTTTGGCCAATAGATTAAGCGTATTTCTAGCTAGCTCTTATATTCTAACCTAACCCATCTCCGTTAATCTGTGCATCATCAAGAGGTCATGGCCTACTGGCAAAGTTTCAGCAGACTCCTGCAGAGGCATCTATCTCCTGCAAAGTCTACATGGCTTCTCCTTGACTCTGCTTACTATCTCTCTATGTATAACTCTCTCAGTCTGGCTACATTCTGTTAAGCCATTGGTAGAAAGCAGCTTCTTTGTTAACCAATGGCAACAAAATATCCATTGCATACAGAGGGGAATCCCACATTAGGGTTCCTTCTCCTTCTTCTATCCCAACTATTCATAGGCTCATTAATTTCATAGTGTTCTAGATTTCCTGAATGTTTTGTGTCTGGATTATTTTTTTTAGATGGAAGTTTTATAATTATATTTATGTACAGAAAACTCAGCAGTACATTTAACCCAGTTTAGTGGCGAGTTCTTTGGCCTTTGCCTTTTACAGCTTGGCAATTCGAGGCACAGATTTAGGACCCAGTATGTTGCCTCCCCAGTGGTGGCAGAACTCATCATATCTGTCGTTGTAATTGGTCCTAATATCTCCCACCAGCTTGGCCAGATTGCCCCTGTCTTCCCAGTTAACCTATGTGGCGGCGACAGTGGTGCACGTCTTCCTTTGCACCAGCCGCCCCAGCCTGGCCTTTCCCTTGACGATGCGGTAGGGGACCCCCATATTCCGACACAGGGCAGGCAGGAAGACCACCAGCTTAATGGTGTCTACGTCGTGGGCAATCACCACCAGCTGAGCCTTCTTGTTCTCTACCAAAGTGGTGAC
>LOEQ01016059.1:0-15392 GCA_001685075.1 Bramus lutescens | reverse complement strand
CTCTCTCTCTCTCTCTCTCTCTCTCTCACACACACACACACACACACAATGAAAAGAATGTCAACATTGCCTACAATTCTTTAAGATATAGAATATACCTTTTTACCTATGCACGTGAACACTGACAGAAAGCCAGTTTGTGTAACTACTTGTCCGTGAACAGCAGAGTTCTCTTAGCTTTGCCACCGTGTCTATTATTAGAGTTGCCATACAAATGTACAAAGCCCCAGACTACTCTGAAATATGAAAATATGATTCAGTTGTATTGTAAACAAACACTTTGAAAGTCTGTCATAATTTTCACCTCAGGATACTATTGAACCTATTTTCCACAGTTAAAACTAAAGCATGGGGAAACCAATTAACTTTATTCACATCATAGAAAAGCCAAGATGAATCTGGGACTGAGTACTTGCTGTTCTCATGCTGGGTACTATCTATCTATTTTTTGCATTTTATTTATATTTTGCTTGATTTTGTTTCAGAAAAGGTTTTCCTATTGATGCCAGGATGGTCTTCAACTTCTTATTTTTTCCAGAACTCAACCCTGCACTAATCACCCTGGCAAAGCCTGATTAACTAGGATCACAAATATATATTATCACACACAGCTAACGAGTTTCAAATTTATGGTGATTATTATGTAACAGGAGCATCACATGAATTAATAAATTGCTGGTTCCTTTCCATTGAATATAACTCCCCTTCATTTATATTTACATATATATGTGCAGTTATAATCAAATATTGCCAATACTATCATACAATAAATACAATACTGTTTGTACTGGCAAAAATATTTGCCAGTACAAATATTTACTATACATCATTTTTCAAGATACACTTAATGGAAGCTCAAAAGTGAAGAAAATTCTGGAAAGGATTTAGAAGAGTATGCAAATGTTGTACTTGCTAGTATTTGACAAAGATATGAAAACTACATGCTAGAGAAAAGACAGCATCTTAAACAAATGGTGCTGTGGAAACTGTATGTCCATTTATAACAGAATGACATCACAACCATTTCTATCACCTTGCACAAAAATCAACTTCAATGTATCAAAGACCTCAGTGTGAATCTTAAAGTACTCAAAGTGCTAGAAGACAACACAGGAAGTACCTTATAAAATACAGTGGAGGAAAAGACCTTCTACATGGGACTCCATTTGCCCAGCAATTAAAGCCCCAAGTCAACAAATACGACCTCATAAAAATCAAGAAAACTTCTGTACAGCAAAGCAAACTCTCATTGGACAAAAGGGAAGTTCAGGGATTAGATCTTTGTCACCTACATATCTAATATTTAGTGAGTAAATGATAGTGTTCTTAGAGTGCTTAGACAGAGATATGATGGTGATTGTGGTGTGCTAGGCTTTTCTGGGGGAAACACAACAGACACATGTCTAGTCACCCAGAAAGGGAACCCATGACAAACCAGAGTAACAAAATTGTATCAGTGTCTAATTTAATCAACCAATGACTGTTTTATTGGGGTCACTAACAGGAACAGAGGTAAGGGGCTACTTACAAGGAATAATGATTATTCCAAATGAGATGTATCACTCATAATCTCATCCCAACATGGGTGGGGACTCCAGAATGCTGAATCCTGGGGCTCTCCAGGCAATTTACAAGCCCCATTCACAATCCAAGCATCTTTCTGTCAGCAATGGGACTGACTGTAGACTCTACTCCCAGACACTGTTTACTCCCTTTCATCACACTGAGCAGGGCTTTCAAGAGCCATCCACGTTTCCTTTTTCCTTCTGGAACAGAGATTTCATTTTGGAGGGAAAGCTGTCATTCAGAGGAGCATGCCATTTAGCAGGTTTATATTATTATTTTTCCCAATTAATATATAAATCCATCACTAAGGCACACCATTAAAATCAAAATTTGATCCAAAAGAAAGGAACATAAAATCAAGATAAGAACTGTTTTCAAACATGAAGATTAAAAATTGATAAAAAAAATTATAACTCATTTCACAAATCTGGGAAAAAGAAAGGTATCTAGATTTAGAAAGTCTTGAGATCCCAGCAGTGACAAGAAGTCTACACAAGCATGTTGCTGGGTCCTAATGTCTTCCTCAGGGATGGGACAAAAAGGGACAGACAGTGTCAACATCTCAGACACTGGGAGTCAGGTAGAAGAGGTATAACAGACTCGTTTGTTTACAATGGGGAAAAGCTTATATACTCACCCAGTACCCATACGTTCTGATCCATTCAAAACTGACATCATGTGGTCAACCCCTCATTGGCTAGGCACAGTCAGACCTCTGACAATGCCTGTACCTAGGCCCTCAGAAAACCTCTCTTGGTGGTTCCTCATTAGCTAGGCATGGTCAGGACCTCTGAGAGTGCCAGGCAGATTTCGGATTTGCTCCATTTGATCTGCTAGGCCTTAACTTCTTACACAAGCATACATTCCACACCATACATAACTATCAGGAAATCTGTGAGAAATTGAGGGCCTGCAGAAAATTTATAAAATAGCTGGAGCATAACAACTCATGTGGAAAAGACTATCTTGAAAATAATTTGAAGAATTCTCTGCAGAAACATTCCATAAAACATAGGGAAGTAGAAACAAAATTGTTATGAAGTATTGGTAACTAAAATACCATACTAAGCAATACTATTCTTAAAAATTAAGATACTTTTCTTTAAAAAATGTCTACGAAGATTGGTTGTTATGAAACCTGCCTTAGGAATAAGAATTGGTAGCAGTGATTTAGAAAACACCATGGTGATTACAAAATTAAAATAGACCTATCTCAACCCTCATCAGAGAAGCCTCTTCTTGCACTAGACCAAAATTAACACAGAGACCCACAACTGGCCAACTTATGGAGAAACATTTTTTATTGTGCTCAGACCCAAATGGGATGAGCCAAGGATTATGTGCAGGGTAGGGCAGAAAGACTCTAAGAGACAGAAAGGTAGCAGATGATATTCTAGCTACTGTCGGGGACCAGCCTCAACAAAAATGTCACTTGCCAGGGTAGGGGCTTAAGGATCAGAAATATAAGAAAAGAATATGAAGATGCAAAATAATAAAACAAAAACAATAGTATTGGGAGTGAGTTCCAGTGAACACTGAAATCGCCCACATTTAATTTCCAATTGCTTAAAATACCCCAACCCCAAGAGGTAAGAGTTAGATTAAAAAAAAACTGCATTAACAGGAACAAGAAAATGAACAGAACAATTGAAGGCCACAGGCTACAATCATAGTTTTATATTTAATCATAGTTAAATATTCTGTTGCTAGAACAAAACAAGTCACACTCACACTCTAAACATTCTGTAGGCAAGCCACTCATGCGTGGAATCCAATGTTATCTCCTTAAGGGAACTAAAACCTTAGTTGGATCCTTAGACTTTTGTTTGAGGTAGAAACATATCTACTTCTCTATTCCTGAAATACAAGGTCTGGTTATTAGCCACACCTGTTGACAATAACGTTGAGAGACCAGAACTCTCTGATCAAAATCTAGGTGGGAGTTTTTGTTTGAGGCAGAAACACAATAACTTAGAAGGAATAGAGGTAACTTCCAACTCTCTGACATTTGGTCAAAGTGGAAACAGGCTCACATTTTTGGGGCCTCCACAAATTACTATTCCATTTCTGTGAAAAAAAATACACATGACCAAGGCAAATTATCAAAGGAGTATTTAATAGGGGCTCACTTAGAGATTCAAAGGGCATTCTATCAATGTCATTGCAGGGAGCATGGTGGCAGGCAGGCATGATGCTGAAGCGGAGGTTAGAGCTCATATCTGAGCAGCAAAGTTGAAGGAGAGAGAAGGAGACTAGGTCTGAAGTTTTCAGAGTCATCCCCTGTGTCTCTGTAAGAGCCTATGGAGTCATTTTCATTCAAACCACTGCACATGACTTCCTGGAAACAGTGTTTTTCAGGTAGAAGAGGAAAAAATGCACCTGTGAACTCCAACCAATTGTGACAGAATCCACAACTCATGTATGAACTCAAACCAGACAAAATCCAGGGTGGAGGAGAGGAGGTATGCATTAAATTCTGCTCCTCTCTGAGGAGCTATTTTCAGAGGCTGCATGCTGCTGAGAGAAAGTGACTTTTCTTCCATGATGTGATACCTGGTACATGGACAAAACTCCAGGACAAGCTCCCTGGTGGGAGTAGTAAGTCAGCACAAATTGAACTCGAGAGGCTTTTTATTTTATTATGTTCATTGGGAATATCTTTTCATATAATAAATTCTGATCATGGTTTTCGCTCCCTCATCCCTCAGATCCTCCTCACCTCCTCACTATGCAACTCTACACCTTCTTTCTTTCTCTCTGTAGAAAACAAAAAGAAACAACAAACAAAAATAATTTAAAAAAAAATAAAAAGAGCATAAGAAATGCATACACATAGATGCAAAAACTGAAAAACAGAACGAATCAAAGTACAAAATTGGAAAGTACAATGTATAATCAAAACACTAATAAGATTAAAAGAAAATGTCCAAACAAAGCAAAATAAGACAAAAGAAAATTCTGCAAGAATATCACTTATCATTGTGATGCGGGATTGCCCTATGTATGCTGTGAATATTTGTATTGCCATTATTTATTAAGGAAGCTGCTTTGGCCTATGGCAGGGCAAAATATAAAAAGGCAGGAAATCCAAGTAGAGATAGAGAGGAAAGACGGCAGAGTCAGGGAGATGCCATGTAGCTGACAAAGGAGAAAGACACCAGAATCTTACCAGTAGGCCACAGCCTCATGGAAATACATAGATTAATAGTAATGGCTTGATTTAAGATGCAAGAGTTATCTGGGAATATGCATGCCCCATTAGTCAAACAGTGTTGTAATTAATATAGTGTCTGTGTGATTATTCAGATCTGAAAGTCCCAGAATTAAAAACACAATTTCCATTTTGATATGGTGACCACCATCTGAAAAAAAAACATATATATGTATTCTTGATAACTGGATTTTTTTATTTTAGATAGGCTCTGTTTGTTGGTGGTAAACAGATGTGTGGATCCTTTAAGAAAAGGCTTCATGGTTCATAATGGAGGCATAAAAGGCTCTGAATTTTTCAGGAGGTCTTACTATGGAGCATTTAAATGGTATTTGTGAGCAGAGTACTACAAGTTTCTTAACAGTGACATAGACCCACTTGAGTCCCTAGAGCTGCAGGTAGTGAGTATGGCTCACAGAAGTGATAAATATACTTCTGCCATGTTGGATAGTGTGGAGCCAACGGGTGTTGGTGGAAGCCACTCATTTGTTTTTCCAGCGTCCCAGTCCCAAAATAACCATGCAGAAATTATATTATATGCAATATTGTTTGGCCAGTAGCTTAAAAGTATTGCCAGCTAGCTCTTATACCTAAACTTAATCCATCTCTATTAATTGCCACATGGTTGTGGCCCTACTGGTAAGGTTCCATCCACTGTCTATGCCCTGCAGTGGCTCCATGGCTTCTCCCTGACTCTGCCTACTCGCTCCTCCTCTGTCTTCTTGGAATTCTTGCTTTGCTCTATTCTGCTATGCTACTTGTTGAAACAGCTTCTTTATTAAACAATGGCAATAAAACATATTCACAGCATGCAGAGAAGAATCCTACATCAAACAGGCAAGGCTACAACTTTAGCCCTAGCCACATCTGTCTAACATTAAAAAAATAACCAAAAAAAACCTCTCTTGGTCAGAAAATGATTACAGATACACAATAAAACAGATGCAGAAAAGAAAAGGACCTCTGAATGAGTTGCGGTGTTGGATAAATGTACATGGGCTTAGGAGAGAGAGAAGACTACAGACAGTCATAGATTAAAGGAGTAAAGATAATAAAATAAATCTTTAAAAGTAATAGAGTAAAAGAAGAAGCCATGTAAATATGGAAAATACAGAGAGTCCTGATTATGAATACTATTGTGTTTTCTTTGAATTTCTTGACTGCAAAGTAACATTTGATTCTGGGGACTGCTAAGTTAAACCAACAGATATATTTTAAAGAGATCTTGACTTCAAAATGTCAGTCTAAGGATATGTTATTTTGGAAAAAGAGGTTCTGCTTCTGTTTCCACAGAGGATGACAATCTATGGATTCCTTCCAGACTAATGTGGTTTGATTGAACAAGACCCCACCACCAAAAGGTCTCCATAAACTCAAAATACTTTGCTCAAAAAACAGCAGAAAGCAGTTTGAAGAAAATTACTCACAAATTCCTAAAATGATTGTTTATAAATGTTTGTTTTCATTTAAAGGGGATTGATTATAAGTGGTTAATGGTCACAGTAAATCTCTTTCTAAAAAGAGGGGGGAGATATGATATAAAAATGAATACATTATTATGGACTTCGGTTTCCTGATACAAATTTAAGTCAATTTTGTTATATATATATTTCTGCTCTTGTTTAAAGTATTTTGTTTGTACAGATCATTTAAAAATATAATGTACAAATAAAAATTGCAGATTAATAGATAGATGTTTATAATACTCAAACTTATATAGTTANATTTCTGCTCTTGTTTAAAGTATTTTGTTTGTATGGATCATTTAAAAATATAATGTACAATTAAAAATTGCAGATTAATAGATAGATGTTTATAATACTCAAACTTATATAGTTAGTTAGGTTTTCTAGATATACAAAGGTATACTTCAGATTGATAGGTATTCTTTAAAACTTTAAAAGTCCTACAGAATATGACATTTAAATGTTTTAAGAACTTAGACTTTTCTAAACAGTGAGACTCATCTGCTTCTGGCAACACCAATTATTTCAAAGAGGTTGATGGTCATTGAAGAAACTCGTTATGGAATTTTCTTTCAATGTGAGAAGACGATCCATTTAGCTAAGAAACTGTTCTTGCCTGGACTGCTTGGTGGTATGCTGTATGAACTGCACATGCAGGACCCACAGATAAATGACTGCTGAACTTTCCAAAAGACAGGATGGTCCTTCAGGATTCCTGCTTCACAGAAGAAATTGCCAGACATTGTGCAGGACACGGAAGAAAGCAACTGATCAATTTTGCCAGTACAAGGCAGAAAAGATCTTAAAATTTCCTGCTTCACTGAAAAGTCTGCCAGATACTATGACCTATAGGTTGAAGACAATTAGCCCAACATAACAAAAAAACTTTGGATAATTGTCCAGGCAGTGAGATGTCTCTGTCAATTCTAAAGTTTTGTAAGTTGCTTACAGTATACTTTCTGTTTACTTAGGTACTATTATATCATTCTTGAGTATTTGACAGAGTTGAAGGTTAGATAGCTATAATTATGCTTATCCATAGTTATGATAAAGGATAAATTAGATGTGAAACTTTAGACTCACATGATAAAATAGATGATAAAATATTTTCTTTAATGTTGCCAGATACAAATAGACTAAACATTGTAACTTTAATTCTTGCTTAATACCTATTTTGCTATATGTAATTTTACTATGCTAAAATTGAAACCTTCCTTTTTATTTAGACAGAAAAGGGGAGATGATGTGGAATTCTCTGTATGCTATGGATAAGTTTTATTACCATTTGTTAATAAAGAAGCTGTTCTGGCCTATGGAAGGGCAGAATATAACAAGGCAGGAAATTCAAGCAGAGATAGAGGAGGAATAAAGGAAGGGTCACGTAGACACCACTTAACTACTGAAGAAGAAAGACACTGGAACCTTACAGGTAAGCCACAGCCTCATGGTAAAATGAAGATTAATAAAAATGGATGTTTATTTAACATGTAAGACCTAGCTAAGAATATGCAAGAGCCATTTTCCAAACAGGGTTGTAATTAATATAGTTTCTGTTTGTTTATTATGGTCCCGGAGGCCCAGAAATGAAAGCACAGTCTACTTTCATTTTCTGTTTGCCATTTATGGCTGGGCATGAGGTCTATCATTAAGTATGGATTGCATACCCAATGTGGCTCCAAGGGGAAAATTAAATTTTCTTTAGCAAGTAGGTACCAGGTGGAGATATCTTTTGAACTAGGCATATGAACCTGTGCCAACTCCCACCTCTCAGTGCTGGGACCCCATCTGGCTTTACCTGTGTATGAAATTTGCAAACTGCCATAATCTCTCTTGAGTCTAGATGTGTGTCATTCCTTTTGTGTCTGGAAGACACTTTGTATTCTCTCCATCCCCTCTGGCTCTTCCAACCTTTCTGCCTCTTCTTCAACACAGTTCCCTGAAATATTAGGGGAAGGAATTGATGGAGACATCCCTTTCAGGAATGAGTGTACCAAAGTCTCACATTCTCTACACATTATCCAGTTGTGGCTCTCTGTATGAATCCCTAGCTACTGCAGAAACTTCTCTAATCATGGCTGAGCAAGACACTATCTACGGGTATAGCAAAATGCTTTCAGGAGTCATTTTATTGCTTTATTTCTTCCTGAGTAAATTGGGGATTATATATTCTATTTCCTTTTTCTTGGGAGAAAAAGAATCTGTTCCTCCCCTAGTCTCTTCTTTTATATATAACTTCTGTAGTTACATGGAATAATAGTATGTCTGCTAAAGTCTTAAAAGCTAACATCTACATCTAAAAGTATATATATATATATATTTGCTCTTTGTATTTTGGGGTCTTTGTTGTCTCACTCAGGTTGATTATTTTCTTGCTCTATTCATTTACCTGTAAATTTTATGATTTCAATTTAAAGGTTAAATATTATTTCATTGTGTAGATGATTTTTAATTATGAAGAAGTTCATGCAAGACATCATGAAGTTGAGTTGGTAGGAAGATAGGAGAGAATTTGAGAGGAAGTAGGGGGGGCTAAATATGATCAAAATATTTTGCATGAAATTCTCAAAGAATTAAAGAAAAGCATGATTCTTTTTAAAACGTTGAGCCATCATATAATGCAACAGTCCAGTTTCTGAATATTCTTTTCCAAAGTGTAAATCATTATGTCAAAGTGATAATCACATCCCTATGCTCATTGCAACATTTTAAACATGATCAGGTTAACTATTGTTAAGGTAGAATCAATTTAAAGTACACTATTAATTATGTACAGTAAGAAAATGTGGCAATGCTTGTTCTTCTTCTTTTATGAAGAAACTTTAGGAAGAGGAAGACTTGTAGCAATAAAGGGAGCGAGGCCTGCTTTTTGTCCTGCCTGGCTCCCGCACAGCTAACTTATACCCGGAAATAGCAACACACAAATTGTATTCATTTAAGCACTGCCTGGCNCAAGGCAGTTTCTTTATTAACCAATGAAAGTAACACATAGACAAATGACCCTCCTACATCGAAGACTGACATACAAGCAAATAATCTTATACACTGCAGAGGAAAAATGTAGTGCTGGATTCTTTTAAAGCCATTAGTAAGAAGAGCAATTTAAATAATTAATCTGCTAACTTAATGATTAAGAACTGATTTACACTTTAAAAAGGAAACTCATTACTACAATCACCACATGCAAAACATTTCTTAATCTACAGGGATACTCCTAATTCTCCCCAAAACAGCTCTGAAGACCTGTTTCCCAAAAGGTCATCCTCTGTAGGCCTCTGTCAACATGAACTGAAGATTATAATGTACACAGAAGACATTATTGCATATATAAGTAAGTATAATGCTCCAAGACTTATGTACCTAAAATATACCGTCAGTATTTCATCATGTACACTTGGAATAAAATATCAATTATCTTCAAGTGATTGTAAAATAATATTTTCTAAGCATATTATTCTAATTTTATATTAATTTATAAAAGTTCTCAATAGAGGTTCTTGCAAATGCTCCACTTTGCTAAATTGTTCTAGAATAGAGAGCACTTATTCAGTAGCAGATCCTTTTGAGATGGTAATTATGTCATCAGTTGTTTCTATTAATAATTGAGTCTCCTTGATTAGAGTACGCTTTTCTTCCCTCTTCTACTATCATCACTTCCACAAAGGAGGACAGAGAATAGTTATTTAATTCAGGCTGTCAGTTATACGGTATTAATTTCATCAAATAAAAGTTGCTGTCTGATATCCAGAGGATAAAACCCAGTTCACAGTCAGACTTTTCATGTCCTCTACTGAGGTAGCCCAATGTTTGTCAAGTTTATTTTTTTGTTTGTTTGTTTTTTATTACAGATTTTATTACAAGCTCAGTTTCAGTAAAAGAGACCTCATCTAAAAGGGAAAAGCAGAGAGTGATAGACAGTACAACTTGCCCCCTCCACAAATACTCATACAGGTATACACATCTGCACACATATATATCACATATACATACACAAAATGAATGATATAGAACAACACAAACTCCTCAGTATTCATTTCTAACTACTAATACATTCTTTTTATAAATTTTAAATTTTTGATAATTTTATACATGATTACTATATTTACATCATTTCTACCATTTTCTCTCCCATCTACTAGAATATTTTTTAACCTTCCATTCTAGCCATAAATAAAGGTCATTCATCCTATAATTCATGATCCTAGAGAAGCTAAATAGGAAGGTGAACCCAAAGAAAAACACGTTTGTCAAGTTTAAATTAAAAGGTATCTACACTCAAGAGTGAAGAGACACAAGTAAAAATCTGAATTTCTAGGTTCTTGTAGAAAATAAATGATTTGGAAATACTAATTACACATTCTCTCTCTCGAGTCAGCCATAGCCAAGACAAAGGCTGCTCCTTAGGAAGACTCTTTGCAAGTTGTGTACACCATGCCACTTCCTATTACCTTTCAACTATGAAGTGAAGAGGCATTTGCCTTAAATACAAATGCTGTCACATTCTTGGTTTTTCAAAAGAAAAGTAGTGGGTTGATATCGCCTTAGAAATGAGAGCCTTCCACTACACCAGGAGAATAAGAATTTGACGGTGACCTGATGAACAGCTGAAGGAACAACCCAACCAGAGAGCCGTAACACTCCTTAAATGCTCAAGTATTCCTATGTGAATAAATATGCAATCAAGTATAAGCTTGTAAAAAGGAATCCTGGCTCATAAGTTTACAATGTAAGTAGAGATCCAAGACAGGAAAAGGAAATTTCAGTAAGGGCATGTCATTTGAAGAACTGGAGAGGTAGAGAGAAACGAAGTGTTCTGAGCATAGCATGACATAGGACACTGAAGAAATCGGTCACTGAGCCCACTGGTGAGGAAAAAAAAGAAGAGATGAGAATTGCTTTGACTTTGAAAGATAGAGGTTTCTAGAGAAGTGCAAACCTGCGAGGAGACATCTTAGCAGATACCAGTGTGTGTGTCTGAGTTAAGCCCTCCACCTTTGGACTAGGAGGAACTACACAAGCATAAGAACATTCAATGTCAAATTGGCTGCTCAAATTGTAATTGTTACTGCTGAGGAGGAATTCTTCAGCTAGGCTATTAACAGAACAGATCAAAGCAAAGCAAACAAGAAAAAGACACAGCAAAGTCATCGCAGGATGCTTAGACAGCAGCTCAACTGTGTTTGCTTTCACCCTCAGTATTTACTCAGTCTCCCATAGGTATATCCAACTTGTGAACTTTAATAGGAATCAACCTATGAGCCAGAAATATGGCATTTCAGATATGAGATTCTGGGTAGTAAATGTATATTATAAAGTTGGATTTGAAGTAGGAAGATGAGAGTAAGAATCATTGCTGTCTAGCATTCAGGAGCTAAGGTGCTACAGCTTACAACGTCATTGTATGTATTTACCCCATTAAGTACGTTCTGAGTTCCACGCTGTAGATCTAATAATCTTCAACATGAGGAACCAGGTTAGTGGGTTGTAAAATGCTTATGTAAGCATCGACTTACATAATTGTAACTAAAGTTACAGCCTGGAGACATCGTCTACCCCTCAAATGCTTTATAGCATATGGTCTCCCAGGCAACTGGACTCTTCTACTTGAGTCCATAAAACCCAACATTGATCACAACAAAAACTTAGGAATTTGAGATTGTTGGGGACCCAAATTTCAAGTGAGAGGCATGCATCTGGAAGAAGGTTTTGTTAAATTCAAGAAAAAAAGTGATTAAATGTGCATAGAGCTGAAATTAAGGAGTATTCAAACACAATCGACTTCTTATTCTCTGACACATCAGCTATTTCCTAGTAAACTCTCTCCAGATAATATAGTTCATGTTACCCTCTTAAAAGAGATATCTCTAATATATACATTTTTGTACCACTGAGAAGAGAATGGACTCCAGTTTGATAAAAATAAAATCCTTTATTAGCTACTATCCAACAAGATCAAGTGATTTGCTCTGGACTGAAAATAAAAAGGCATGCATTTTTTTTTCCTTCTCTCAATTCCAAAATAAAGGGGGGGGCGGTTGAGTGACAGGGTGACAACTTTCCCGGAGAGACACAGTACATGCACACCTACTCAGCACAGAGAGGAGGAAGTTCATGCTGAGCACAGAACCATTCACACCCATGTCGGGTGAGCCAATGAGTTCTTCTAGTGGAGCGACTATGAATGTGGAGGATGGGTTCCTGATGAGGAGCCAGGGTCACTCAAAGGTAGATGAATTTCTGTAAAGCCCACCACAACATAGGTGACTCCGGAGTGCTGCAAGCAGCTTCCGTGTAGCTCGACATTCTCCACACACGTCCCTTCACTTAGGTTGGTCAGACTCTCCACTCACAACTGCTTCATCTGTTTACACAGTCGGTGGAGGCCTCAGAAATTTTCTCAGGACTGTTCTCCCAACAAGACGTTTTGTTTACCCTTCTGAGACCCTGGGGCCTTCCTTTCCTTCTTGGAACAAATATTTCAATCTGGAAGGAAAGAATGTTGCAATTCTGAGGACAATGCCTTTTGTCCATATAACAAAGGTCAATGGCAATGCCTTTTGTCCTTAAACAGCCCCCCCCCTTAATTCTAGTAACATCTTTTCAACAAAATACTGAGTATTAGATAATTAATATATGCCTTTAGAGAGGAAGGGAGACATTTTTTGGTAATTAAACCCATCAAGTGTTTATTATGGTCTTGTTTTTGGTTTCTGAGCCTGGGTTTATCAATATTTTCTATAATTCTGTTGTGGAAATGCAGGTGAAATAAAAGATGATAAGAAGCAATGGGAACAATGCCTGCAGGCTGGGTGGAGAGCTCCAGGGGTGCAAGTTTCCCAGTCACGTGTGTTGAACTGGGCTTTATTGAGTCAGTTGCTTCTGAGTTATCCCTGATCCCTGTCAGTAAGCCCCCATCTATACCGCTGTCAGGATCTCCAACAAAAGAACTCACTGGTTTAACAAATAGGGTATTGGTGCAGTCACTACTTTGATAGATTCTCTGAATCTATAAATAACAATGGGAACATATCCTTTTCCCAAGAGTCTATTAAGACTCGGGCTTGTGCTCCTGAAACATACATGGCTAAAAAGATTTATAAAAGAAGACAAAATTGTTAAGATATACAATGTATCAAGTATATAAATTCTCTTTCTACAGAATGCAAAACATTTATCTGTCATCAGACTGACAACAATTGATCTGTCCTAGACAACTTGTCACAATTTTAGGAGTCAGACTTTGGTACCAGGAAGTCTGATGATAGGGTTTATATTTCTAATTCTCATTATTTTTTCTGCAATTTATCTCAGAACCAGAAGAGGGTAAACTGTTTTATTGTAGAAAAGATGATGTCAACAGCCCCAGATGTTGCTTGACAAGATGCCAAGAACTAAAGCTCTTCTCACTCACTATAAGTTCCTGGTGAGCACCTGTCTCTATACGCAGAACTTCATATATAAAACTAATGGTGAAGATTCGTTAGTGGATAAGGTAATTAGAGGTCAGCCTTAAATCGTAAAGTTTTTAATCTAGAACACAGACAAAAAGACATGTATGTGTATCTGTTTCCTTGTGCATGTGTGCATGAGAAAATGTGTATGCGCAAATGTGTGTGTGTGCGTGTGCATGTGACCATGTATCTGTGTCTCTAGGCACAGTTTTTAATTTTTAAAAACATATATGTATGTTACTTGAAGGGATTCTGATCAGACGAACATGGGGCTCTGGCAGGCCCTTCTTCCCTATTCCCTCTGCCTTGCTGAAAACTGTTAGATTACATTGCTTGGCTACTTTCTCCTCCTGAGGCTGACTATCAAGGTACATCTGTCAAAATAGTAAAGTCCATCAATCAACAGTTCCCTTTGTCTCACCTAATTAACATGCCTAATTAAACTGGGAGCCTGGGGAATATGGGAGAGGGTGGAAGGGGAGGGGAAAGGAAGGGATAAAAACAGAGAAATGTATAGATCAATAAAATCAAAAACATCTCATGCTAACATGGGGTTTGCCATTTTATCTTTATAAACTGTTATTTTCTTCTGTGCCATGTCTGTCTGCTCTCTACCCAAAGGCCGCCCTTTGTCCCTCTAGAACAAATACCTTTTGTTTGGGTGAAAGTGTCACCCCAGCCCCAGGTACCCATCCTTGCTTAATGAAGTATCTCTCTTTAAAAACAGGTGTTTGGCTGTGGTTTTTGCCTGGCCCAGGGTCCAGGAAAAATCCCCGCTTTCCTGAGGTCTCCTTCACTTTTGTTATCTTCAAAATTAGAAAATTATTTCTATTATAAAAATGAAATTCCACTTTGCAGTTTTCATGTGCCTAAGAGACCTCAAACCAGAGTTGTTGCTTTTTGATTTTTGTTTTCATTTTTATTTTCATGGAAGGTCCCTTTTAAGCAAAACTGGCTAGGTAGAGTATTCTCCTAGAGTACATCTAAGACAAACATCTCTCATTCTTATAACAAATGACACTTCTCCCTCTTCTCAGAGGCAACAGAAAAGTAGTCTAACTTGAGGAAATGAGTGAAGGGAACATCAGTGAATGCCATCAGTTCATGTAATATTATGCTGCAATTCAAACAGATAATTTAAAAAAATAGAGTTTTTGATCTATGATAAATACTGGGTTAGAAGGCACACACAAGTGTGAGCCACTTTCATTTTCCTGGAATCTGGCATCTTTACCTTTTAACTCAGTACCTAAAATGAAGATAGCAGTGATTTGGTATGAAGACAGTCTCACTATAGGTTGTATAACATATGTACATTTTAATACCAGCGCAAATCTGTCAGGGACAAATTACCCATATAGTCATTAATTGTTTTATGTTGTAAAAAGAAGCAGATTACTACAAAACAATGAAAGTGTCACAGATATGAATATATATATATATATATATTGTAAATGAGGGAAAGAAGCAATAAAGAGATTATTATTTGACTTGACCAAGAACAATATGAAGGAAAGTAACAGTTATTCTTGATTTTCAGAAAATGGATTAAACTGACAGATTTAGTTGAACATAGAGATTATGATTTTAAGTGGAATGAACTAGACTTATATAGATGAAGAGCATATAAATTTTCTGATATATATGTGTATTTGCATGTGATATATATAGAGATAGATAGATAGATGATTGATAGATAGA
>LOEQ01016058.1:0-14089 GCA_001685075.1 Bramus lutescens | reverse complement strand
CTTCTTCTGGATTAGGGTGTTCAAGTCTTCCTGTTGTATGTTCGCTGGGTTCTGATGTTTTCATGGTGTTTTTCATATTGTTGGAAGAATTTTTGCATTGGTGCCTGCCCATCTCTTCCTTCAAATGCTCTCTGATGGATCTTCAGGTATAAGATCAGGGCCCCTTGCTGGCCTGGGACCTTGCAGATAAAAGGGCTAGCTTGCTGCCTGTAGGCTTAGTGAAACAAAGGAACTTCCACCAGGTTGCACTCACCACCCTGTCCCAGCCCAAAACATGCTGAGCTGGGGGATCTTCTGGCCCTGAAGAAAGGAAGGGGATCCTGGGTGCAAACTGGGATGGGATAGGAAGAGAGAGGCAGTAGCTGGGGAGAGAGCCCCTGCAGAATGACCCATTTAAAATTTTAAAAAGACTAAATTAGAAAATAGTGAATCCGAGATCAGAAAGTAGGTTAAATTGACAAATCAAAATCTTATATGTTTAAAAAAAATCCAAAGATGATGTAAACTGTTAGTTAAATTTAATAAGTAAGGGAAACCATACAAATAAATGATGAGAAGGAATAACTTTTGATATACAGGGAGAATTTTAAGTGTCATCATTTTGTACATGTTTGCAAAGCAGTTCTGAAAAATAAGATTAAGTGGGTGGTGTCTTAGAAAAATATAGTTGGAAAAATGACTTGGTAGAAATGAAAATCTTAAACAGACTGATTTTCATTATTTAAGTAATAATTTTTCTCAAGAAATTGCTTCTTCTGAAAACATCTAGCTCAGAATGATTCACAGAGCAATTTTATATCACCTTTACAAACCATATAGTTCTAATGAGACACATTTAAAACTCAGGAAAATTTCCAAATTATTTTCAGAAGCAAGAATATGGCCAGTTCTATAAAAATTATTAGACCAGTATCAGTTATGAATAATAATACCCCAAAACTCAGTAAAACAGTCATAAATTGTGTCCAAACCTATACTATATTTTTAAGTCATGTATTATGACTTAGTGAATTTCATGGCAGAAATATAATTCTGCCATTTGTTCTATATCCTACAGTATGTTTAAGTGTTGTGTGCTTAACAAACCTGGAGCACTCAGCTTGCTCTCAGAGATTTACCTATAGATACCTTTTTCTTCAATTTCTGTTACTAGTGACTCTTTGGAAGGGAACAATTGCAGTTTCCTTTAACAGCCAATTGTGAGAGATGGAATGAGTCGCTGGGTCACAGTGCCCATCAAAACAGATTATTCTCTGTATGATGTCAATCTTTCTGCACATAAATAGATGTAAGTACGGGGCATTTGGAAAATATACTACATTTTATGAAAGTAATACACATGACCTAATTCAAAGGGAGGTTGACAATCAATTTGTTAACTAACCGAATAGTAACATTTTCTTCACTTACATTATATGAATCTAATAAATAAAATTTTATCTCAGAGTGAGGTGGTGGTGGTGTAAGCCACTAATCCCAGCACCTGGAAGGCAGAAGCAGGTAGAACTCTGTGAGTTCAAAGCTAGCCCATTTACAAAGTGAGTTTCAAGACATCCAGGGCTACACAGAGAAACCCTAATCAGCCTGATTAAGGCAACAGCGACCCAGAAAGACAGACATGGTAAGTGCTCTCTTGTAAGTGGATATTAGCTGTAAAATGAAGGATGAGCAGACTGTAATCCACAGCCCCAAGAGACTAGGTGGCCAAGAAGATTCAAGTCGGGGGATGCATGGATTTCCCTGGGAAGGACAAATAGGAGAGATCTCCTGGATAGACTGGGGACACAGGGGGAAGGGAACATGAGGGATTGGGCTAGGTGGGTTAGGGGTTGGATGGAGGGGGAAAGTGTTGAAAGAGATGCCTTGATGGGGGAGCATTTCAGGGTCAGTTAGAAATCTGATGTAAGAGAAACTACCACAAATCTACAAGGAAGACTTCAGCTAAGACTGCTAGCAATAGTGGAGTGGGTGCCTGAACTAGCTATATCCTGTAATCAGGTTGGTAACTAACCTGATAGTCATCAGAGAAACTTCATCCAGTGACTGACAGAAACAAATACAGAGATCCACAGCCAAGAACTGGGGCAAGCTCAGATAATCCTGTAGAAGGAAGAAGGATTGTACAAGTCAGGGAGGTCAAGGTCATCACAAGGGAATCCACAGAATCAACTAACCTGGGTTCATAGGAGCTTGCAGAGTCTGGAACAACAGCTAGAGAACTTGTGTGGGATTGTCCTAGGCCCGCTGCATATGTATGACAGTTGTATAGCTTGTTCTACTTGTGGAGCTCCTAGAAGTGGTAGCATGCCTGTCCCTAGAACTTTGGCTGGCTTTTGGGAACGTATTCCTTATGCTGGGTTGCCTTGCCCAACCTTGATACAAGGAGAGGAGATTGGTCCTGCCTCAACCTGATATGTCATACTTTGTTGATGCCATGCGAGGCCTGCCCCTTTCTGAATAGTTGTAGAGGAGGGGTCAATTGGGGTGGGGGAGAAGGGAGGAGGGGGAACGAGTGGAATGAGAGAAAGGAGGGGGAGGGAGGGAGTAGAGAGTGGAAGAGGGAGGAGAAACAGCAGCCAAATGTAAAATAAGTGAAATTTTTAATTAATAAAAAAATTTCATGAAAAAAAGAAAAAAACAAAAAAAAATAATCCCAGTAGATATCTACTCAAGTATAGTGAGAAGTAGTATAAAGACAGTATTATATGTTTACTATTTCTAATCAAATAAATCCGGAACTGTAGAGATGATTGTATTTGTCGTTCTTGCAAACAGCCCAGGTTCAGTTCCCAACATCTACACATTGGGTCCTAAAAGGCAGCAGCACCAGTTGAAGGTGATCTGATACCCTCCTCTGCCCCCACAGGTACTGGGCCCCTGGCATAGTGGACCTCCTCACAAGCAGGCAAAACACTTATTCACAGAGAATAAAATAAGTAAATCTAAAAAGAATCTTAAGCAAAATTTTAAGTGTTCACATGGACTATTGCACACCAACCCTGAGACATAGCTCCTAATACCACTGTATGGATGACAAAGCTCTTGAAACTCTCAAAAAGGAAATGACATCTTTGTACTTTCCCAGGCTTTAAGCTTTCTGCTTCAGCACAAACATCTTAGCAACGTTTGATTCATTTGTAGAAAGGTGTTGTATAACAGTTTTGTTTTTTTTTTTTAAAAAAACACTCTATTATTAAATTTTCTTCCCTTTGAATAGTTAACATTGTCCTTTCTTGTTTAATAAAAACTGTTAATAGAACTAATTGTTTTTTTTCTTGAAGTGTTCCAGTAATATACTTGACTTCTTTTAGAAAATGAAATTTTCAGTACTGGCTTTCTGCCATCAAAAATAAAATTTAGCATGAAAATAGTTAGGAGGGGAAATTAAATTACATATCCAGAGAATTCCTGAGGGGGACACACACCACAAAACCAAGCTGGCTGAAAAGTCCAGTTGAGAGCTTTCTTCATAGATTGTCAAGCAAGAAAATGTGTGAGAGAGGGTCAGACGTGTTTCAACATTGAGGCACAGTCAGCTGCCCACATACACTCCTTCAAGCAACTATGAACCAAAAATTCCATTTTAAGCCTGGTGTGATGGTGCATGTCTAAAATCCCAGCACATGGGAGCTAACGATGGTTGTAAGCCACTTAATGTGGGTTCTTGGAACTGAGCTTAGACCCTCTTCTAGGCAATTTAAATAACTTATCTCTCACAAGGGTCACTTCATGTCAGGTTGGTGGAAAAGTGAGTGTAAGTGCTGTTGCATTATTACTGTTTCAAAAATCAACCATTATTTTAAAAGGAAAAAAATAACAATGAATATCTTCTGTCCCTCAACCGAAAAGAAAACAAAATCAACCAAATGGGAGTGGCAATAAAGCATTTCTAAAGCAATAAGTATGGGCTGGGGAGATGGCTTAGCAGTTAAGAGTACTTGCTTCTCTTTTAGAGGATCCAGATATGATCCCCAACACCCACATGGTGTCACATAATAGTCTGTAATACTCCCAGGGGATCTATCTTTTACCTTTTCATATCTGCAGGCCAAGACGCACATTTATGTGGTAAAGGAACACATCCTTGCAATATACTGACACACATAAAATAAATTAAGAAGAATTTTAAAATGAAACATGTATATATATATATATGTGTGTGTGTGTGTGTGTGTGTGTAACTAGTCTTTTAACAATTATATGTGCTAAGTCTTGAAAACATGATAGCTTTAAGTTGAGTCTTTTTCTATGTAACAATAGAAGAAAGGTGTTTTGCATAATTAGAAAAGATATACATACAGCATGATCATGTCAGAAACTGCAGAATTATTTCTGGAGCTCTATATGGAGATATACAAAATAATATTTAGCCATGATGTTGAATGAAAATGTTACTACAGCTAAATTTAATAATGCCATGGAACCAAGAGTTGTCTGACTCCTTAGGAGATTTTCCACAGAATTCTATTGTCTCTTCTCCTTTTGTAAATAATCAACAAATCCTGAGAGAAGGTTAAACAGCTAAGATCCTAAAGCCATTGGAAAATATGTCCTTCTTGGATAATTAGCTGATTTCTGTCTTTAGTCTCATGATTGATGTTTGAAATGCAGTTAATTCAGCTCAACGTGGCACACATCAAACAATGACCACAAGGGCAATTTAGTCTTGACAGAACAGGATAAGACAGAGTTTCTCTGTGGGTAATGTGACACCTGGGTCACTTAAGAGCTACCAGTCAAGAATGGGAAAGTCAAACATAGTTTTGTCAAATGAGCCAATGGGTTTTTTCATACAATTTTTATATTATTTATCTCTTTTAACTGAGTGGCCCTAGGAAAAAAATCAAACTTGATGATTAAAATATGTCCACTATTTAAAAAAAAGAAATAGTTTTCTAGGATCTGTTTTGTACGTGGAACCCAGGGTCTAGAACTTAAGGATTTACTTTGAGGGGAGAAACATTTTTTAAATATTCCCTTTTGTTGCATAATTTGTATTTTCTACAAAGGAGACAAAAAGGATATTTACTGAATGATCACATTTGTCTTAACTACAAAAATGCTAATATTTTACCTTCTAAATGATTAATTGCCTATTTCAAAGTTCATTACTTCTTTCACTATGTGTTTCTTTTCTTTCAGATAATCATAAATTTTCCCCCATGAAACAAGAAAAATGTCATTAGATGGGTCCAGAGATCACTGTGTCTTTAAGTGCTTTTCACACACAACCATGGACACTGACAAGTCTTTATTTAGAAAGACAGACAAACATCCTTTTCAACACCTCATTTGCTTCTTTGGGCTTCTGCTTTCTTCAGATGTACAGCATTCAGTATCAGTTTTTAGAGCATTTTACACTACATTCCAGCAGAGTCTGACTTTGGGTGAGAGTTAAATGTAGCAGAAGCATGGCAAAGCATGGTGTAGGGAGGGAGCTCCGTTTCTGCAGACAATGTTTTTGAGTTGAGCCCATTACTGTGTGGTTTGAAAGACGTGTTACTGCAAGAGTGACGTGACTACCAGCGCCTCCTTCCACACTGACTCAGATGTCTGGCAGAAGCCCATTCATCTCTTCCTATGTGATCTTGGACATGTTCCACAACTACTTCAGCCTTCTCTTCCTTACTTGTAAAATGAGCCCGTTAATAAGGTCTATCAAATCAGTGGAGTGTTGCTGTTGTTACTTCTAATTATTTTGCTTTCAAAAAAAACTGAAAATAAAAAATTATTTTTAAATTCTGTATATACTTACCAAGAATTCCAAATATTCACAGTTTCTTTCATTTGATGCCTTTGCTTGGAACGAGTATTGCTCCTTTTCCCTCACAACATTTCTCTGTCCCTCTCTCTTTCTGACATGGTTGAAACATTACCAACCATTTGTTTTCTCTTTGTTTTTTTTTAAATGTGTTTCTTTATTATCACTTCTATGTGTGTTATTTCATGAGTTCATGTACACCACATGCACTGTGGAAACCAGAGCAATACATCAGATGCCCTAGAATTAGAGTTGCAGGTCATTGTGGGCCACCATGTGGGTGCTAGGAGATTAACCCTGTCTTCCACAAGAGCAGCAAGTGTTCTTAATCACTGAGACATCTCTCAGGACTCTAGTCTTCGTTTTTTGAACCTTTAGACAGCTATCTCTTAAAAAGTTTCTTAATTTTAAGATGTTTTAGAAGTTATTCCCTGAAAACACAACATTCTCCTGAATATCCTTCCTAAACAATAAATCAGCATTGCTATAATACTAATATCTAATTCACAGACACTAATTCATATCAAAGGCTAGGAATGAACCTCTAACAACCAAACTTCTTTCCAGTGTTTCCCTTGTAGTGGCATTTCATTTGTATTTTAATCAATGAAGTTTTCCAAAAGATCAGAAAAGTAAAACAGCCACACTGGTCACAGCCTTACAGACCAGGCAGCAATGGCACACACTTTTAATCCCAGTATCCACACTAGCTTGCCACAGAAACCAGGCGGTAGTGGTGCATGCCCTTAATCCTAGAACTAGGAAGGATTATAAAACAGGAGGAGACAGCTCTTAGTCTCAGCCTCATTCTGAGGTTTCATGGAGGCAGGATCACCATTTTTGGACTGAGATCAAGGTAAGAGCCACTAACTGACTGCTTTGCCTTTTTGGTCTCTAGGTTGAACCCCAATACCTGTCTCTGAATTTTTATTTGTCATACTTCACTCCCTACTCAACATTTCTTGCAAGTGGAATTGATTCATTCAAGACCTCGCAGACTGATCTCTCTCTAGCAAGATCAGTCCTTCCTATTCCTGACCTATCCCCACTTCACATTTCTTCCAACTGTGGTTAATTCATTCAACCCCTTGCAGTTTGAGACTTTTTTTTTTTTTAGCAAAGATAGTCCTATTTCTAATTACATTGAGCATCATGGGTGCAGTAACTCCATGTTTTGTTTGGAGTCTAGATTTTAGTCCATCCCATTAAGCCCTACTAAATTCTACTTTTAGAACATAGGGTTTTGTTGTGTATCTCCTATGCTTGAGGCTGGAGTCAGAGAGAATGTCCCGTGTTTTTGTCTAATAGTGAAAATCTTTAAAATGAAATGCATGGATCTATTGCAAATACATTCATAGGGATCCCTGAGCTGAAACTCAATTCTTACATTTTTTAACCTATATTATACAACTTTTGCAAGTTTCAGTATCCCCTCTGTAAAATGAAGCAATAGCTTAGGCCAGGCATTGAAGTCACATGGTTTTAATATGTGAAAAGACATTTTTACTAGTGTCTTGATAATGTATACATTCCAGAGAAACTGATTTTCACTAAGGAGTGGCATAAAATCTGACAAATAAATATGGTTTCATATGGTACACTAGCTGAAAAAAATCCCATATGGTTAATTCATAATAGTCCTCATAGGAAAGAGTTGGGAAGTCAAATTATAATAGCTGGTTGCCTATTGGGTCTGGAACCAATTTATCCCGCTGGCTATTTTGATCTCCTTAACATAATACCTAATAATGTTTGAAGGTCTTTACATTCTCTATATGTTCAGAAATGGAAAGTTTCTAGTTATCAATTTGGGAAACTAGGATTTACTCCTTTATAATCAATCATCAGTTTTCATGTTTTTGTAGGTTGTCCCTCTCCCCATACTGAACCCTCTTTCATTGCCAAGTCACGTGTATGTGTGTCTGTGTGTGTATTACATATATGACAGAAATAAAGATTACACATATGACAAAATGTAAAAATATTGGCTTTCTTGATTACTCTCTCTAGTTCTTTCTTCATTCAAATCCCTTTTGCTCCCCACACAACTCTCCTTACTTCCATATCTATCCTATATTTATTGTAAAAATATATTTTTTCTGTATTTGAGAAAAATTATGTCTTCCCAGGTCTTGTGGGTTTTTCATTTGGATGTTTGTTTTGTTGATTTTGGTTGCTTTGCTTTCTAGTGCTGTTTGTATTTCAACAAATAACAGAGTTTCAAATGAAACTCCATTGTGCCTGTGTGTGTGTGAGTCTGTGTAAGAGTGAGTTTGTGTGTGTGTGTGGCATTTTCTTTATCCAATAATTTGTTGATATACATATAAGCTAGGCCCATGCAACTATTACAAAGAATGTTGTGATGAACATAGGTGTGTAAGTATGAGTTGTCCCCTGACTTACATTTTTTTTTGTATAGGCTCAGAAGTAGTACAGCAGTATTGTATAGTAATTCTATATTTAGTGTTTTAGGGACCTTCAATACTGATATTTCCATCAGAAATATGCAAAGTTCTGTTTTTCCTTATGTTATTTGTTTCTAACAAAATTTATATAACAGAGGTGATGAAATATGTGATAATGTCAGCTAATGATGAGAACATTGACTGAGAAGTACATCATTATGAGATGTTTTTATACAAATAAACAATACACTTAGGTGAGTTTAATAGTCTTGTAGACCTTGGCTATATGATATGTTCTGTCATATAGGTAGGGGTCCAACATTAACCAAAATGTCTCTATGTGACTCATGACTATATCTGATTATGTGTTCATGATCATCTTAAATGAAGTTGTAATTTGGCATGAGGTTCTTTCCTGTGATGACTTTGTAAAAGCTAGAAGACAGGGTGTGAAATGGTCAAAGGAGTGGGCCATAATGGTAAAACAAAATTAAGGTGAATTCTGCTCAACACACAGCAGGAAATTGAAACCCTTGTTCAATAGCTTGCTGCCCAAAACCATCAGAGCCTGCAAGCTGATCCTTCCCGAGGAGAGCTTCAGTTGAGACTATAAGCCTAGATGACATTTCTATTACAGCCTGTGAGACCTTGGAGCATAAAACCTAGCTTGGCCATACATAGACCCCTCACTCACAGAAAGTACAAGACAATCAATATGTGCTTTTTAATTATTTTTCTTCTTGCTTTTTGAAGCAGGGCCTCTATGCATAGACCTGGCTGTTCTGGAATCTACTATTCTAGACAAAGCTGGCCTTAAACTCACAAAGATACACCTGCCTACCCCTGCCTCTTGAATGCTGGGATTAAAGGCATGCACTACCATAACAAACACATGCTGATTTTAATCACTGAGTTTGTGGGCCTATGTTTCACAGACATAGCATAGTAACACACCATGAGTTTTCCTTTGTTAATATAATATGAATTTCCCAAAGTCATGACATCTCCATAAAATCTCAGAGCAAATTCATTTATGTAAAATATCTTCTACCCATGGTCAATATCTTAGTTAGTGGTCCACACTAAAGGTAGTTAAATAGAGTCCAACCAGACTAAAGTCTTCTTAAAGAAAAATCAAGATTTAACTTTATAAGCTAAGAATAATAAAAGGCTGCGGTCTTAGGAGTTTGGAGGTGGCATGACCAAAGTACTGGTTTGAAAAAGTAAAGAGGAATATCATGATCTTATAGGAAGTGACTGAAACAGTCCAGTGAATTATGACAGCCTGGGTTAATGTGACAGCAAAGAAAATGAAGCAGACATGGAGATAACTGCACAGAGAATACTAACATTATCTCTCATTACTTCTTAAATACTCCATCTCTGTTTTTTGATATGGGATTTCCTTCTATATGCTGTGAATATGTTTTGTTACAGTTGGTTAATGAAGAAGCTGCTTTGGCCTATGGCAGGGCAGAATGGAGATAGGCAGGAAAACTAAACTGAATGCAGGGAGAAAGAAGGCAGAGTCAGAGAGACATTATATAGTTGCTTAATGAGAAAGGTACCAGAACCTTACCAGTAGGCCACAACCTCGTGGTGGTACATAGATTAATATAAATGGGTTAATTTAAGATTTAAGAGCTAGCTAGAAAGATACCTAAGCCATTGGACAACAAGTGTTGTAATTAATATAGTTTCTGTATCATTATTCTTGGCTTGGCAGTTGAGAAATGAATGAGCAGTCTCCACGTCCAGTTTTTATTGTTAATTTTTGAGATAGGTTTTCACCTTATAACTTACATTATTCTCTATGTAGACTAGGCTGGCCTCAAACTCACAGAAATCTGTCTGCCTCTATTTTGTGAGTGCTGGGATTAAAGGTGTGTACCACTATGCCTGCCCCCATCTCTCTATTTTAGAATTTGTGTTTGAGTGTGGATTAATGGGTCTTCACATTATGTATGTAGATGTCTGAAGAGGCCAGAAGAAGTCATTGCAGCCTCAGGAGTTGGAATTACAGATGGTGTATACAACCCTGTGTGAGTGCTGGGAACTGAATTCAGGTACTCTGAAAGAGCAGTAAGTGCTTTCAGTCACTGAGTCATCTAGGCCCCAGCAGATGGCCTTTAAATGGTGTGATGGTATTCTAAACATGATCCATAATGGGTAAGTAGATTAATAAAACACATACTCACAAACACATACCTTGGAACTAAAAACTAAGAAATGTGGCCACATTAGCACCAGAAATTGATTTTCCTCTCAAGCTATTTGCTGACTTTTTATTGATTAGTTGCTGTTCATGAAAATCAAGATATTATTGATCTGTGTAAAGTGCTTAAGGAGTCCTCAAGAAATATTTGTAAATTTTAATGAATTACAAAACACAAAGAGGCCATAATAGGCTAGTTTATACAGCTTTCATTGTTTATATTTCCTTAATAACTGTTTTTTATTTATTAATTCATATCATCTAAATGATAAATGTTCAGCAATACCCAGATAAGTTATTATTTGCATGTTAAGGTATCCTAGATGGTTGAGTTACCCTAAGTTTAATATGCTAAATCTTAGGTTGATCAATAAAAGCAGTCTTGAAGATGCATAGTTTAAAGTATAAACTACTTATGTCCATAATTTTCTTCTGCTGTAAATGTATTTGTCTCCCATTTTAAGCAAAATCACTTTGAAAAGATGAGAAAATTGAACATTGTCACTCGTTGGATACAAAAAAAGATACATAAGCATTGTAAATGAAGCCAAGAGGAAGGTGTGCTAGAAGTAATGATGAAATGAGGACAAAAGGCATGTTCACAAGATTAACTAGCTTACTGCTACTATTTTTAAAAGCATAGAATGTAGCACTAAATGTTCAGTAACAAAAAGTATCAAACTGCCTAAAGAAACATTGTTTGGAATAGCTAAAGGTCTATAAAATTGAACAGAAAAAAATTTACTTTTATGTTACCTAGTACAAATATAATGGAGGATTTTCTTCTTCTTTTCTCCATTTGAATGTGACTAAAGAGGCTCAGGTGTCTCTGAGAGCCTTGGAATTGAGATTATTATGTAGAGATGACAGCTAGAGAAAACTCCACCTGTAGTTCAGCTTAATTGGATTCAGCCTACAGGACCCCATATTATTTATCCCAATATGGTTCCAAAATTCTCTGCTTCCCTGAAAATAGATGTTCCCTAAGATTACCTTCTGCCTGTCAGACTGGGACTCTAAGAGCTGAAATGTTTTGTAATCATTGCTGCTTCCATTTGGTCACAGCTGAATTTAGAAAGAGAGTTATTGGACAAACAGAGTGGATTTAGGAAACAGGTGGCCATAGCTCATTGGCAGGTATCTTACAAAGTTTTTATGTGCTTCTCACTTCTGATAATGGATTCCTTTCACAAAGTTGGACACTAATATTCTGTTTAAACTCTGGCGAAAGAAACTCCAGACCTAGAATTCTAGTTGTAAAGAGTTCCAGCCTAGTCATCCCTAAACTACATCCTGCTACACATGGGAGAGCCCATGTCATTAATTAATCTGCAAGTGCCAGGAGTAACTCTGGGCAGAGGCAGGTGGATCTCTGTGAGTTTGCAGTCAATATGATCTACATAGAGGGTTTAAGGACAGCAGGAATTATATGATAGGATGCTTCTCAGAGAGAGAGAGAGAGAGAGAAGCAAGAACAAGAAAAAGAGCAACAAGAAGAAAGAGGGATGATTCTGATTTGAACAAGGATCTCTGTGTTTTAAGAAAAGTGTATTTGTCAACTTGTCAGCATAATAGTTCATGTAATGCATTGGCACAGCCATATCTCATGGAAACTGCAGAAATCAGAATGCCAGAATGCCAGCATAGCTGCTTGACAAAGATCTCGCAAAGTTCAGCTGCATGATGGCTGCTGTGCCACCTTTGGCTTTTATCTCCACCTGTTGCATATTTGGATGACTTTTAATATTTGAACCATTTGGGAATATTAGATTGATAAAAATTTCTTATGAATCATTTATGCCTTTCTCCCAGGAATGCTGCTTCTAAGCTTCCCCAGAACAGTCCTGAACATACTATTCCATCTGCTTAAGGGAGATATCCTTATCTACTTTAAGGTCTTCTTTACACCTTGGAGGTTGTGACACACTTAAAAAAGCCAATGATCTCTTTATGAGGCTATGAGACATTCTTGAAACATCCAACCCTATTCTCATTCAGGAAGAAGATATTCAAAGCAAAATAAACTCAAAAAGGTCAACAAGATTCTGTGATCTAGAGGAGTTGTCCACAGTTCAGTTTGCAAGCCTCTTCCCAGTATACTCTGGGGAAATTACTTAGCATATATGGCAACAAACAGATTAGGCCAAGTTTCCTTTGCCCTACACAGAGACTTATAGTGATGAGCAAAGTATGGAGTGGAAAAAATAATAAAAGAATGATATGAAAGGACCTCCCTTTCTTAGAAAAGTTAGCACATGCAGAGAACAACTGTGGTGTCATATGACCAAGGAACAAAAGAATGACTGGATTAGACAAATAGACAAGTTATATAAAATATAGATATTGACAAAATTTGAATAATAACTCCAGCGATTTAGCCTGAGGATATTTCTTAAGCACTCCAATTATTAAGAGTTAATAGTACACTGCTTAGGACTTGGCAATATGCCCAGGCTAGTTTGAATATTTTGTTTTGGTCTAGTGTCCTTGTAGCCACAAAAGCTACCACCCTGAGAACAGGCTGCCATGTGCTTCTAGATTATTAAAAGTTGGGTTATGGGGTTAATGAGTAAGAATGATTATAAAAGATAATTCTTTTATCAATGATGTCAAAACTTGAGGGAAAATGATTGGAAATAACCTAGTTCTGTCATAATTTATTAATGATGACTAGAAGATGAGCATGAGGAACTAAAACACATGTCCCAAATTAAAAATTATATGATCTATGTTTTGAAACAACATGAATGTATACCTACTTTTTAAATTCTGTATAAATAAAGAAGCACTCTGGCTGCTGGTCAGTCAGGCTGCAAGATTCTCCTGACCACCATGGCCTGGCTCACCTCTGCCCTCTGCCAACTCCTTATATCCTCTGCCGGGACCTGTCCACTGCAAGGGATGGCTCCTGGCAATGCATTTTTTAATGATTAGTTTGCTAATGTACTGATACTCGTTATACATTTAGGTAAATTACTTATGGTCCTTTATTTACTTTCTTGATCCTGGCCCTACAGATATTGAGAGCAACCTTGTTTGACACTAGTTCTTCCTGACGGAGTTCATTTGACTACTTCTTTTATCTAAGAAGACCTTTAAAAGGAATCTGGTTCTGGCTCTCCCCCTGTTTTACTTGAGAACCTGCCTTTACATGTCACCTCCCCCAAGTCTCAGTTTTTTCATTTGTGAAGCAATAAGATTGAATAATTAACAAAAATTTCCCTTAAGTTGTTCAAGAAATAGGATCATGGAAGTATAAACAACTTTTTCTGGGTTTTGGGGGGTTCAGAGTGGGGCTTTGAGTCCCTTTGAATTGCCAGACTGGACTCTCTACATATTTGAGTTATAAATATGCAATGGGGCTTCTTCGGGGCCATAGATCACACAGATCAGCCTGTTTGGGCACTGGGACTGGGTGGTGAGTGCAACTGGGCTGGAGTACCTTTGTTTCAATAGCCTGCCTGCAGCAAGGTAGGCCTTATGTCTGCGAGGTCCCTGGCCAACAAGGGGCCCTGATCCAATACCAGAAGATCTATCGGAGGGGTGAGTGTGTTCCTGACCCATGGAAACAGAGCACAGACATTGCTCAGCCCCCTAAACTTACTACTCATTCTGCAGGGGCTCCTATCCGCAACTACTGCCCCTCTCTTCCTACCTACCCCATCCCAGCTTGCATTCAGGCACCCCCACCCTTCCCTTCTTCAGGGC
>LOEQ01016057.1:10265-28253 GCA_001685075.1 Bramus lutescens | reverse complement strand
ATAAATCAATTCAGAAATGAGTAAAATACCTAATTTAAAATGTGTGATCACTAGAATAAAATGTTGGGGACACAAAGATGTAGATGTAGGCAAGAAATTTGTAGGTAAAATAGCACAGATTACCTCCAAGAATTGTCAAATGGGATTATATAACCTTAAAAAGCTTCTTCACAAGAACAACACCATCAAGAAAGTGGACAGACAGTTAAATACTGCTAAAATATGTCAGTTTTTCATGGGGTTGCTTTCTAGAATAGGCAAAGAACATAAAATTTAACAATGAAAAACTAAATACATTAGAAATCAATAAGTAAACCACAAAATAAAGCAGACTGTTCTTTAAAAAAGAAACCCATGTGGTCAATTAATTTTTTAAATGTATTTAAAACTATAGTCACCAAGAAAATAGAGAATACAACTACTCCAACATCTCCTGCTGCAGAAGGAATGCGTATTAATGATAAGAAACTGGCAAGGATGTGGGGAGAGAGGAACTCTAGCCACAACCAACAAAGAAATTAGTATGGATATTTCTTAAGAGACTCAATATGGCACAGCCATATGACCCAGCTGTACCACTAATGGGTTTGCATGCAAATGACTGTATAGCCTACTACAGACATACCTGCACACCCATGTTTAATGTTGCTCTAGTCACAATAGTAAAGAAATGGAATCAGCTTATGTGTCCTTTGGTGGAGGAAATGGCCAATCAAAATGTTATGCATTCACCTAGTGTGATTTCATTCACCCGTAAGGGGAAAATATAATTATAAATTTGCAGAACATGAGTATATTTTGAAACCATTCTCTGGACATTATTACATCAAGCCGCTCTGAAACAAAATTACCACATATTCTCTGTAGTGTTCACATCCGATTTCTGATTTATGTATCTTTGTGTTTATATGTGGTGTGGGGTTAAGTCATGGAACTAGAAAGGGGCTAAGAGAGGAAAAGGTTTTAAGGAAAGTGATGGAGTTGATAATAAAATGCATGAGACATGAAAGTGGAATGGGGGAATCGTAGGGGGAGAAAGCACAGCTGGGAAGGAAAGGAGGATGAGGAAGAGGAGTGGATGGGAAAGGCGAATCATCTACAGCGAAGTGAGAAGGAAATGCCATAATAAAGCTGTTCCTAGGTAAGCCATATAATCAAGTAGTGGTGTAAATGGGTATATACCCTTTCCTATCACAGGAGCCAGTAAAAGTTAGAAATTATGTGTGGACTAGAAAAGAAGAAATACCTTTAGTACATGACAGGTTTTCAACAGTAGAGAATATCTGTTATTTAAATGTTATGAAGTTGAGGGATGGTGCTCATGGAAAAAATCTTCCAAATAACTGGCTGAGGTGGGAATAAAAGATCCAGGAGAATGAAACTCAGCAAGCCCTTCAGTTTTGAAGAAGTGCTTGGCATTTGTCTAAGTTAGACTTGAAGAATGTAAGAAAGGGTTCAAAGATAAATTCTCAATTTTCACAGGGATTGTACTTTAGAAGAGAATGGAAGGAAAATTAGTCAAATGATAAATAATGTTCATAAGTACTTTGGTAACTGTTAACATGGGAAATCTGTAAGGAAGGTCCAAAAATAAAGCAGCTTGAGAGCGCGGTGAAGGAATGTTGTCATGAAGATATGGAATCGGTGTGGAGACATGGAAGTGAGCAAAGGGGGAACTGTCAGAATTGCAGTATTTTAGATTCTTAAGTAGTGTGTGTGTGTGAACCTGTATGCATGAGTGTGTGTATGTTTGTATGTTTCACATGTCAAAGGCACTTTCTATCAGATTTTTCTTTGATTATAAAATGTAGGTTCCTTGCCACAAACCGAGCTGTCTGTCTGAGCCCTCTCATATCATATTCTGCTGGAAAATGCCATTGCAGATGGAAAAAGGAGGTGGAAAGAGAGTGTGAGTTGGGGGAAGAGAACAACAGAGAACCCGAATTCTGACAAAATGAGGTCAACTTTATTGAAGAGTGAGGACTGAAAAAAAAATAAGAAAATGAAAGCATGGGAGGAAAAAGTGAGAACTCTGTGCCCAGGTGAGCTCCAGGGGAGCCAGTTTCAGGGGGAAACCATGGGCAATAGCTTTATAAAAAGGAGTCCAGGATTTTCTGAGAACACAGAATTCCTGACACCTCTAAGTCCATGTTCTGAGGGAGAGGGCAGCAGCATATCCTAGACTCTTACACAGAGAGACTGGAAGATAAATGGTTTAAGGAACAATCTCACTATAACTCTTGGATTAGTAAGTGAAAGAAAAAATAATTTGTAAAAAGATTGTCTATATCTACTCAGATTAAGGCCAAAAAAGAAAAAAAATCACAAAACTAAGATATCATCTAACAGCAGTAGCATCACGTAGATAGAGAAGTGCAAATGCCTGGACCCTTATTCAGCATGGAGTCAATCACTCAAGAGGTTCAGAACGCAGATTAGATTCTTTAACGGCAGGATTAAATTATATACCCTGAACATATATGTTTTAATACAAATTTTATAATACCAGCTTACATGCAAACACAAACATTTCACATTTGCCCCCCAACAAAAGATGTTAATGATTACTGAGTTTAATTTCGGTGACTTTACTTGATCATGCTGTTGAAATGTTATGAGATTTCAGGGGAAAATGTTAATTTGCCTGAAAACAGTCAGATTTCATCTTCAGGAATAGTTGTGTAATATTTGAGAGCTGGACAGATAGGCTCCTAGAAGTTGAAAAATAGAGCATGAGGTCTAAGCCAGATGTGTCTTCCAAAATCTGGGCTTTGTATTAAGCACCAAAGTGATTCGACCTTAGAAGAGAAAAACAAAACAAAACTTCCTTCTATCATAGTATTTTAGATATCCACCCAGTTTTTTCAAAGAACTAAGGTTTTCCAAAGGTCCATCATGACCAAACCACCAGGGTAGGATTTGTGTCCTTCTACAGTAGCACAAATGCTTCATTAGAAGCACTAAGCTTATTTTGGATGACAAAGAATATAAAATTCATTGATATAAATATTTTTCAGCACCCACCAAATGCTAGGTGCTGAGGTAGGTGTTGAAATCACACCAATAAGATAAACAAATGCTCAGTGGATCTTGTCTACTGGGTGCAGAGGAAGAGAGAACAGGAATAAAATATGCAAAATGATGATATATTAAATGGCAATATCTGCTCCACCAGTAATAATGAATAGACATCTCAGAAATAGGGGAGCCGAAGAGAATTTGCAGAGAGTGGTCAACCTGGTATCCCTGATGAAAGACATTTGAATAAACATAAAGACCAAGAGCCTGAGGGTATCTGGGGTGAGAATACTCACAGAGAGTATCAGAAAGAGCATTGGAACTGAGGAAAGGGGACGTGTTTGCGAATGAGTACATGGGTATGGCAATCATTACCTTGATTTGAGCACATTCAAAGACAAACACAACTGTAAGGATGAGAGAGAGAGAGACAGTGGAGGTGAGAATGTACATCTTGTGGAATAATACCTAGACTTGTGTTTTCACTGAGATCTAATATGAATGGACAAAATTTTAGTGGAATACGGTATGCAATATTTGTGCATTTTAAATGAATCATATGAAATAATATAAAGTCATTGTAAAGTGAAATTTTGTACTCCCTAAACAATCTCTGCAGTACTGTGTTTGCTAGGCCTGCATACAAGTAAATTTTTATTAGCTCTTCTAATGGATTAAATTGGGAAGACAAAAGTTCTATGTATTGCTAACTATATAATCTAATATTTATGTCAATATTTTCAGTTTTATCTATTTTCTTGATTTTTTATGTGTGTGTATGAACTGCAAACACACAACACACACATATATATATTACACACATATATATATGCATATAATCATTAAACACTATTATAAAACAGGTAATCCTCCATCTTTATAAGTAGCTACAAAATATTCTCCACTATATTCGCTCTCTGTTGTTTCATTAGGTTGTACTGGTAAAACTATAAACAGTTGTAAGACCAAAAAAAGTCTATCTGATTTCTTGTGTGGTACTGCATTTATAATCCAACAAACAAATATATGCTCTAAATTATAGTGGCTTTGACAGGTTAAATATAGACATTTTAAAATGTGTTAGAAGATTTGCTTTAAATGACTATGGCATCTGTATACAGACTAGGCTACAGAGAATCTAATTTCAACTTAGCCTTAAGAAGAAAGACACTTAAAATCACTTCCTGTCTTTATGGAATATTTGCCTTTCATTTAGCTCATGCTAAAAATCATCTCTTTTGCTTCTATTTAAATCTGGGTAATTGTTGGGTTTTATTTCTCAGAAGCTATAATGTATTAAAAAATAACCTAAGGTTGAGTGTCTTCAGTGTTTCCCAAGAAGTTTTGTTCAACTTACTTTTTTGTCTTAACTTGCCTCTAACTTCATCATAGATGTTTTTTGAACATTGAGGTTTTAAAGTATTTCAGTTTTCTCCCCCACCCACTTTCTCTCTGTGTGTGCATGTGTACTTGCTCATGCACATTCACGTTGAGACTGAAGAGTGTGTTGGACCTTCTGGAGCTTAACATCATTAGCCACTTAATGTGGGTAATGTGAACAGGATCAGTATCTCTAGATGAGCAGTATAGGCTTCTGACTACAGACTTTTGTTCTAGGTTCCCGTTCTACCTATTTTATTTTAGGTCTCAGTTCTATATCTATTTTTTGTATGAGTGCTCCTTGTATAAGCCTAGTGATCTGAGTTTAACCTTGGAGCCCATGTAAAGATGAGAGAACAAAGTATTCCTGAGATTTCCATGAGTATACACTGAGGCATACACATGCACAAGCCCACACAAACACAACCATCATCATCATCATCATCATCATCATCATCATCATCATCATCATCATCATCATCATAAGTAATAGTAAATAAAACATAAATGGCTTACCCTTAAACAGATAATTCTGATTGTCTTGGTTTCCGTGTTTTCTAGTTGGTAAAAGAGAGAAGTAAATGTTTTAATTTCAGGAAGTTGGTCGATTGCTGCAGGGGCTTAAATAAGCATGACAGCAGTGCAAGTAGTGCTATAAGTGAACTAGATTACAAAGGTAGACTCATTGTATTTGAGTGTTTAGCATAAATAAAAAGCCAGTGATTAAACTCATGTTTCTGACATTATCACCTGAAACATAAACATGACTTTAACCAATTCTAAAATAGATTCAGGTTTAGAATGAAACCACCAAAAGAAATGGTCAATGGTGAGTAGGCAGTTGGATAGTCAACGTTGGGAGAACTGGAGGCTGAGAAGATTGATTTTGGAGTCGTCAACGGTGTAGTGATGTTCAAAACTATGAAGTAGGGTAAAAGGACACCAGGCTTACAGGTGAGCAGAACAGAAGGAGGGAATCCAGTCCTGGAGAAGTAAGTCAAGTGAAACAAACCAGGTCACTTAATGCTGACATCCATAGGACAGGTATATGGCCACTCTTATTGAAGGTGAAAATTGGCAGGGTGGTCCGACAACTGAAGGAAAAGTATAAAGGTGAAAAGAGACTCGTCCAATCTTAGCTCACTATAGTACTCTGTGAGCAACGAAGAAATCAGGGAACTGGGTTTTCAATTGAAGAAATAGCCCACCAATAATTCTAGACTGCACCATTTAGGCTGAGTAAAAAGGAGCAGGGAGAATATAGACAGAGAGAGTGCTTATATTTCCCAGCTGCCCACACAAATAATCACACAGAAACTATACTAATTGCAACACTGTTTGTCCAATCGATAAGGCATAATGCAAGTTAGATATTGAATCGTCAATTAACACATTTCTATTTATGCATCACCACAAGGCTGTGGCTTCCCAGTAATGTTCTGGCATCTTTCTCCTTTGGCAACTACATGGCATCTTTCTGACTCTGCCTTCTTTCTCCCTACATTCAGTTTCATTTCTCCGCCTATTTTCTGCCCTGTCATATGCCAAAGCAGCTTCTTTGTTAATTATTGGTAATAAAACATATTCACAGCATTCAGAGGGGAATCCCATATCAATGTAGTTCACTTAGACAGTTTACAAAAGTACATGAATATCACCAGATTCATTTTTGTGCAGTAATGAGATGAAAGGAAGATTGGGAGTACAGTGAATTTAAGAACTTTTGTTTACATTTGAGTTCCTGATCATAAGTATAACTGGATATTATATAATATAATGTATAATTAGCATTATATAAGAAATAAAGCAAATTAAATGGTATAAAAATACACTGAGTTTATATCCTTAAGTCAGGGAGAGAAGCTTTGACTCATCCTATATTATACTGTCTGGAACTGAATAATAATATTTAGTCATTGAATAAGAATATTATTAAATGATTGCTTGGTTTAATCTCAATGTGTATACAGTAATAGGAGTAGACAAATCAAATGATTAAACTAGGATTTGAGCAATTACAAGTGAAAGGAAGTAATGCATTGAACTTCAAACATGCTGTGCTGTGAATTTAAGATGGTTAGGAAATGAGGTTAAGAAATGGATGATGTAAAAATGGATATTTGTTAAATTAAAAGTGTTTAGCATCAAAGTAATGACTACCACTTGTTGAAACTTGGGAATTGGTGGGAAAGTTTTGGGAAGTAGGAATTGATGTTTGTAGATTAAAGAGCTTCAAAAGTCAAAAAAGTCACAGTTCAGAAAATATGATAGATAATTTATTATTGAATGCTACTGTAAAACAACCATGATGGATTGGAATAAAAAGCAGCTACTTAATAATAAGAGGTAATGAGATCATGATCTTTTTTTCCACCCAAGGATTAAGGTATGGTACTCATAGAGAGAGTAGTGCAAAGGTATGAATCAGGAATCTTTATGGGAGATTATGAAATGGCACATTTGCCTGTAACTTACAGCCAATAATTCCCTTCTATTTCCTCCAGGTACCTTTACCTTTGTATCTAGAATAAGTTCTCTTTTATTAGTATTTAGCAAAATCTTTCAAAAGCAAAAACTTTGATAGTATTTTCCCCCAGGGAATAGCATACAACTATCTAACACCAAAACTAAGCCTTTGAAAGCATAAAGTAACATTAGCCTTAGCTAAGTTTGTTGTACTTATGTATTTAGAAGTGTGTGTTATTGTGTGTGTATGTATGTGTGTGTGTGTGTGCATGTGTGCTGTTTTAAAATATATGTTATAATCTACCATACTTCTTTGATTGTCCTGTATGAAAGACAAAATCTGGCATAATATAAGAAAGTCGGTTAGTAAAACTTTCCAAAATTATGATTTAAAGAAGAAATGTTCAGACAAATAAGTGTTGTAATTTGACATGAAAAAAGCTGCACAATTGTAAATCTGTTACAGAGTGCTGACATTAGGCTCAGAGACTGTGTTGTAGTTGCATCAGGTGGGCCTTTGTAGTAGGAGGCCATTTGTTCATTCCTGGCTGCCCAGACCACGAAATATTCACTCAGAAACTATATTATTTGCAATACTGTTTGGCCAATAGCTTAAGTATATATCTAGTTCTTATATCTTAAATTAAGCCATTTCTATGACTTTATATTTTACCATGAAGCTTGTGGCCTACCAGCAAGGTTCTGGTGCATCTGTCTTCAGTGGCATACATAGCTTTTCTTTGACACTGTCTTCTTTCTCCCAGCATTCAGTTTAGTCTTCCTGCCTAGTTCTATTCTGCTAAGCCCACTGGCTGAAACAGATTTATTCATTAACCAATAAAAGCGGCACATATACAGAAGGACTTCCCACACCAGGCCTTGCGTCCCCATGGCCAGTTTTACTCTGTGTTTGACTAGTTGTGCATCTGTTCAATAGTTTCCATCTGCTGAAAAATAAAAATAAACTTCTTTGATGAGAGGTGAAAACTAGACTCATCTGTGGAAATAAAGACATGTATTTATAAAGCAGTTAGCAATTATATTAGTTTAGGAAAGTGGCAGGAGTAGTTCTCTACATTCTATGATCACTCTAGTTATGGATAGTTTTCCAGATTTATACTGCCAGACATGAATTCCTTCAGATGAGTGATCCTTAAACCCAAATAGAAAGGTGTTATATTTTTCTAAGGTAAAAGTGCCATTACTGCACCACTGGAAATATTTTTTACTCTCACCCTTGCTGTGGGTTATAGAATTTAAAATTAGGTGGGAATGCTACAAAGTTACAGAAAAAAGCCTATCTTAAAAATCCAAAAATAAAAACCAAAAAAAAAAAGTGAGACCATTGATCGCTTTTCTATCTTGGCAACTTGTATACAACCATGTGATGCTATAAGAGGAGGCATTCAGGATGAAAGCTTCTAGAGGTCAGTTCCAGCTCATTTAAACCAAGCTTTGTGTCTGATGTATGCAGTGTCTTCAGCAATAGGGTTTTATTTTCAATCTGAGCGGTAACTAAGAGCAGCATCAATACTTACTGAGTGTCTTTTGCACTGTCTGTGACCAAAAGTTTATAAAATAATGTTTCCCTATAGCCTTTCAGATACTATTACTGTTATTTCTCTCACCTCCCCCATTCTCTTCCCCCATTGCATTTCCTTCTCCTTCCCTAAATAGACCCACACCCAGAGTTTTTCCATTACTCCCCTCATAGCACCTGTTTCCTTCTGTCTCCCTCTCTAGGTTGTCTTCTCCCCATGTCTCAGCATAGTCCCTTTCTACTTTCCTGGCTCTGATAAATAATTACTCCAGTCTACATATTCACACCAGAATAGTGAAAGCTTGGATCCACAAATAAAGAGATCATGCTTCAATATCTTTTTTTGGGTTTCAGTTATGTCTTTTCATAAAATATTTTTCCTGTTGCATATATTCATTTACCTGAAAATTGTATGACTTATTTTTTCTTTTTTAATTTTGTATTGCTTTTATTGAGCTGTTTATTTTTCTCTGCTCTCCGCTCTTTCTCCCTTGCCATTCTACCCTCTCCCATTATACCTAATGCTCCCAATTTACTCAGGAGATCTTGTCTTTTTCTACTTCCCATATGGGTTGGATCCATGTATGTGCCTCTTATGGTCCTCTTTGTTGTCCAGGTTCTCTAGGATTATGAACTGTAGGCTGACTTTTCTTTGCTTTATGTCTAAAAGCCACTTACGAATGAGTATATATTTTATTTGTCTTTCTGGGTCTGGGTTACTACTCTCAATCTGATCTTTTCTAGATCCATTCATTTTTCAGCAAATTTCAAGATGTCATTTTTTTCTGCTGTGTTGTACTTCATTGTTTAAATGTACCACATCTTTTTTATCCATTCTTGAGGAGAGAGGCATAAAACCAACCACACTGAACATCATAGAAGAGAAAGTAGGTAGTACTTTTAAACGCATTGGCACAGGAGACCACTTTCTAAAAATAACCCCAGTAGCACAGACACTGAGAGAAATGATTAATAAATGGGACCTACTGAAACTGAGAAGATTCTGTAAAGAAAAGGATATGATTTTTTTTTCAAAAGCTGAATAGGTTAAAAAAGAAAAGTTATTTAAATGAAATAAAAGGAAAAGGAAAGAAAAATACCTGATAAAATTTCAATTTAAAAAAAAGGTGAATAGAATTTTGTTGTATATATGTACTACATTGATTTTTATCCATTCATCAGATGGACATATAATTTGTTTCCATTCTCTAACTATTGTGAATGGAGCAACAATGAACTTGATTGAGCAAGTATCTATGGAGCAATAAGTCCAGTTCTTTGATCCAAGGAGGGTTATGGCTGTCATATGGTAGATCTACTTTTATCTTTTTGAGAAATCTCTACACTGATGTGATAGCAGCTGCACCATTTTGCCATCTTACCAACACTGCATGGGAACTTAAAGAAGGTATGGAGAAACTCCCTAATAAGATTCAAAAGGATAGAAACAAACTCCTGAGTATTGTAAAGGCAAAATATTCTAAAACTAATTTTAAAAACACTTGGATCACAATATTTTGCTTTCTTTGTGATGATTCTTATTTCTGTATGTATGCTGCATAGATACCTCACATGCTACCATGGCTATTATCAAAATAACAACAAACTGTTGCTGAAGCTGTAAAGGAAAGTGAGCCCTGAGATGCTGTATGTGGTAATGTGAATTGGTACAGCTGTTAAGGATAATAGCATATTGGTTCTGGAAAAGTATATANATAAAGTTACTATAATGTGCTCTTATGTTCACTGTAACATTAATTACAGTATTAAAGACATATAATCAACCTAAGTTTATATATATGGATGAGCAGAAAAGAAATAGAGCATATACTATATACATTATATATTGTAATATATACTATATATACACTATATATTTTGTAATAAAATATACATATAATATAATAATGTAATACTATTGTTTTAATAAAGCAAAAATCAAAGTTTTGACAGGAAATGTAGTTGTGCATTTATTATACAAAATGAAATAAGCCATCTACTTAATGTCCACTACTGCCAAATTTCCTTAACTGTAAGATCTATGATAGTCAAATCGACAGAATCATAGAGAAAACTTTTTACCTGGGAGAGTGTGGGAGGAGGTGGTCAATCCATTGGTCAATGGATTCAAAATTTGGGTTAGATATGAATAATTATTTCAGAATATTAATTGGAAAATATGTTGTATGCAATTCAATCAATTAATTACATAACATCATAAATAATGATGAGTTAATTATTTAATTAAAATTATTGGAGGGATATAAAACCTTAAGACTTCTTCGAAACTCAAACCACTCAAGATTTCCACTACTGACATTTATGTTGCCTTCTAAGAAACACTGCTTTTATTAGTTTAGTTTCCAATTAGTTGGTACCTGGTAACATGACCCCATGAATTGTAGGGCAAAATTAAATGATCAGGTTCAATGAATTAAGCAGTAATTCTAGTGCATATTACAAAACGTATAAATTTTGGAAACATCTTAGAGAAATAAGACAAAAGTAAAAGGACAGACATTATGGGAAAGCATTTGTTAAAGCTACTAAGTATATCTAAATTCACTGAAACAAATAACAAGAAGACTAGTGGGATAAAGATACTGGAAGGAGGAACAGTAGATACCTCATGCTTAAAAGCTAGCTCGCATCAAGTTCAAAAAATTAGAGCATTCTAGAGAGATGGTGGGGGTGATTGTTTCTGATGATGTCAGTATAGTTTATAATAGCAAACTGCATACTTAAAAATGCTTACAATGGAAATATTCTAGTGAGACTCTTTTACCACAATAAATTGCTTGTACATTCAGAAGAGAGCTCAGAATTCCTGTCTACTGTTGTTATGAACAACGTTGCTATCAGAAACAAAATAAGCTAACTGTAAATGGAAATAACAGGGAAACTTCCATTCATTCATTAAATTCTTTAAAAAAGCACACAAAGTGTTGGGGGTAAATATCTTGAAATTTTCATGCAATTCTCCAATTTAAGGAGCACTGACTTCCCTACTAATGGCCATATTTTTATATTAAAAGTGGCCACCTAGCCATGGCATTCTTTACTTATAGAGGAGAACATAATTTTCTATGTTCATATAGAAACAGAAGAGTTTTAGAGTAGATAGCTCGTAAAACATCCCAATGTCTATTGCATTTTACCGAATAAAGGAGTATTATAGGATGCGTATGGTCCAGTTAATACAAAGCTGTTCACACATAAGATACATGTGAAGAAAAGTAAACATTTCAAGGCATATGGTTTAGTAATGAGAATGAGTTCTTGAGAAAATACATAGACCAAAATATTGTACACACACATATATAAATAATACCTAAATGCAAAACATACTAAAATACACATTTCTCCTTGTAAGTGTGTAAGTTCTTAAGTTGTTTTAAAATTAGAGTTGTGAAATCAATATTATAGTAACAGTTTGGAAAATCAAACAAGGATTTCTTTTTTTATAGAAACTGCCATATTTTCAACAAAGTAGCTAATTTTTTTCATCCTCGTCGTTTCTTACACAACATGGATTTATACAAATACAACTTTCCACGTGGCATTTCCAAGTTTAATAAGCACCCAAAGAGTTGATGGATATTGAATTTTTCTATGTTTAACATTTTTATGTCTACTCTTAATAAATTTTGATGAACAACAATAAATATGTAAGTAAGTATAGTGAATTTAATATCTAGTGGTGTTTTGTCCACAATAAATTTGAATGACTAGGAATAGTGCTCAAAGCTGTAAATGACTGGCTGTGTGGGAGTCAAATGAGACTCCAGTGGCTCTTGCATCTAGAAGCAACATGTGACCTCATCAACTACTGCCTTCAGAACAGCCTGGTTCCACTGATGATGAACTTTTTTTATGATTTAGACATTTCCAACTGACTTTCTTGCTTTTTCAAGCTGCATTATTTTCACTTGAAGATGAAAAACTATTTTCAATTCTGAGATTTTCCCAGATATATATTGACTTGTGCATGTTATAATACCAGTAACTTTTTATATTTAAGGATGGCAATATCTTGACTGTGGATGTTTTATAATTGAGATTTAAAAATCCATTTTGTTGTTATTATTTATGATTATATGTACACATGTGCTTCTGAGTGAAGGGGTATATTCACATGTATGCAGACACCACAAAGTTCCAAGGAGTTGGATGGCCTGGAATGGAGTAACAGAAGGCTGTAAGCCCTTCAGTGAGGGTGCTGGGAACTGGGTATCCTTTAGTGGGTCATCAAGTGTCCCTGTGCTGACCTATCTCTCCAGCACCAAAGGAGGAAAATTTCTTAATATAACTATCAAGGGGTCTGAGTTAAATTAGGTATCAAGTATAGTTATTAATAATATATTCCTTCTCTTTGACCTTCCTTTATAAATATTTTACTGTTGTTAGTATAGAAATATTAGTATATAGTTTTCAGGAATGTCATCTACTTTAATACTTGTTATGGTAAAGAGACATATACACTCTGCTAAAATAGCTTGATGTAGACACTAATGTAAATCTGTATCCATTGGAGAATATATTACCCAAATCTGCAACTCCCATTTCTCTTGTTTAATATTTTCAAGTAGTATGTTAATTGTACCCTAGTCTCACATTCATAATTTTTTTTATTCATTATCTTTGAATTTGGAGTCATCACCACAAATTTTACAAGAGCAAAACATTAGATACATTTCCAAACTGACAGTTTTACTGTTTTGTGATTAAATTTTCAGAACTAGGCAACTAAAATTCACAAATCATTGAGCACATAACTAAAACTAGTAAAATCTCTACTTAAAATATCAGTACTGAATGGATCCTCTTGTAAGTCTATTAAAATGAGAATCTCAAATATAACAGTTGGAAAATAAGTTTTCCTTTATTTGCTCATGGCTACCACTGCCATTGTTGTCATTAAGACAAGTTTTCTGCAATGATGTCTTTTTCTGAACATCTCAATGGCGCTGCTGCCCAGGTTTCATAAGATAGAAATTCTTAATCCACACACTCTGTTGTTTATAATTAAGCATGCGTATCCATTTGAAAAATATGTGGACAGTTGCTACAAGACTATTGCCTTCCTTGTTGTTTTTCTTCTGGAATCTTATTTTCATGATTTTAATTGGCTAATACAGCAAGGAGAAGTTTTACAAACACATATTTGTAAAGGGTGGATAACAGCATCTGGTCTTGAAATTGTAAAACCACTTCAATAGAAGCAAAATGGTTGGATGTATGTTAAAACTCTGTGATTTCATATTATATGTATTTTGAGAAAAAATGAGCAGATGGTGACTTTAATCCAGGAGGAATACTTTGTGGGAAAACACTTTGACCTTTGGCCTAGTGTATTGGTTTGTTCCTTTCTGACTACTTACAAGTAATCCCAATCAGACCCCATCCAAATAGGGAAGAATGTGACAAATATTTTAGAGCATCTTGTGGTCATGGCAGTTGAACTTTCTTCCATGACGTAGTTTTGTGTAATGTTTCTCAAAAGCATCCTCAAATCTGCCTACCAAGACCAGACATCAGAAGCTTGTCAATACATAACTGGGATGCTTGTTTGAATTGCAGATGGTCTGCACTCAACCCCTCGCTTTCCAAGACACAAAGCATAGTTTCAGCCCTTCCCCATTTATTATTCAGTACCACCTCTGCTGATTGAGCTCCTATACCTTTTTTNGCATGTCTTCATAACATCTGTTCCATTGTCATTGTCTGATAATTGATATGTAGTTTTAAATACATTTAGCCTTTGTATTTGTGAATATAGTTGGATTTTCTCTGACAATTCTACCTCATCATTTATATAATTTTCCGTTATGTGTATAATTTATTTCAGATCTATTCTATTAATAATACTATATGTTTTCATTTTTTCTTTAAATATAAATGTCAATATTTATGCTAGACCTTCAAAGCCAAGGTTATTAAGTGGTAAAGTTATTGACTTTTAAAAACTCTTAATCATATGAATAGTACTTGATAATCTTGAATATTTACTACCCAGTGAACATATTTAAATATAATCTGTTACATTGTTTGAAGGTGCCCTTTAGGACTGTAAATTGGGATGCTTGAACAATATTAATAAATTAGGAGAAGGAGCTATATTTTTCTTTTTTTACATGTATTTTTCAGTAGATATACATTATCACATAGTCCAGATCTGAGACCTTCTTATGCAAATGCTGTGGTCTCTATTATGTTTCCATCTTAAACAGTGCTTTTAAACGCACCATGCCAATCACATGTCTAGTGGAGCTACCATTAGATTTTTTTAATAAATATATAACCAATTGTCTATGTCTTAGCAGTTTAATAAAAACATGAAAGTGTTAGTCCTTTCCACATGCCTTTCCAGAGTTTTCAGTTTTGTGCAGAAACAGAAGGCCTGAAATATGATACAACATCCAAAATCCACGTTATGGCATTTTTAAAAGTAATTCTTGAAAATGGGGGATCAATAGCAGAGCCAGACATACTTAGAGTTGTAAGTGGCCGGCGATACCCTTACACAATAACATGGTCATTTCTGTGTTAAGTATCTGAAGTCCATGTGATATCATCCACCTCAGTGACAACAGAAACTTGTCTAGAAAGCAAGTTGGAGGAATAGGAGACACATTCTAACCCATAGATGGCTGACCTCTTGCTTTCCACATTGCTGTCCCGATGTGGTCTTCCTCAAAGGAATGGAATTAAGAGGCACTAGTTGAAATCAAGAAAGAATTTTTTTGTCATATGGAGTTTTCTAAGTACAGCTTTGTAGGGGAAAATCATTTTGAAACTGGCAGAAAGAGAAAAATATGAATTGTCAAATTTAAAGGAATGTGTTTGTTTAATTGAACTTACAAAAACTGGGATATTTTGCATCACTTGTAAGAAAACAAAAGATATTAACTTGGTCACCTTTCACAGGGACAACTACTAGAGAAACATGCACAATTACTTCTTCCTTTTTCAAAATAGTATTTTAGCTATAAATACACAGAGCATAATGCAAGGCCAGCCAGAGGGTGGCGGCTTCATCTGTAAGCCTAAGAAGGTGACGTGCCGGAGTATGTGCATGCGCATGAGTGCATGTGCCTGTGCTTTCATGTGCATGACATGGCATGCATGTTGAAGTCAGAGGGCAACTGTTTGGAGTCAGATTTTTTNTGATGGCCTAGTTAGTTTCTTTCACTTATTAGTAGCTGTCCCTGTGAAAGGTGACCAAGCTATATTTTTCTAATGTACATTGTCTACCTGTGGTAGTAATAATAAGCTTCTAGGATGCTTTCCATCAAATTTTTCAGCATCATAAAATAGAAACATTACAAAATTTTTATTTGATATATTAAAAAGAAATATGTCTGAGTAAGGTAAGACATCCATTTATCCAAACAAGAAGGTCCACCAAGTAGGGTTATTTTTAAAGTTTTAACTGAATCATTTTCATGCTGATAAACAAGGGAGTCATTCTTAATAGATACATAGGCAACATGCACAAGAAGAATGCATGCTTGTAAATAAAAATTTTACTACTTTGATCCTTACTAAAGGGTTGCTTTCAAGAGGATTTTAAGCATACCAAAATGGAATAGAACCACACTCATAGTGTTTGGTGGCTTAGAACATTTCAAAATCTAATCTTGTTTTCAATATTCGTGTGAGTAGGTTCACATAAAATTTAAGGTTACCCAAAATAGTTGTGTGCAGTATTCAGATGATGAATGCACTGGTTGGAGATAGAGATGAAAGATGACTTTACCAGGATCAACTTGAAAATGCCAGGTTATTTCTGTTCTCCCTCTTGACCACATATAAAATAGAAATTATGATTACAACTCTGACCCATTTGCAATTGAGGTATTAAACAAATTAATGCAAATATGAACTCTATCCATCAAAGTGATGGTGGTGAAATTGTTCACCCTATCTTTGTATTCATACCTTCTCATACTAACACAGACCTAATTTTAAAAGAAAATCTGTTGAGAGATTGAAGCAACCAAATCTGGTCTTAGCAAAGTATTCCATAGAGCTATAAACAGCATGGATCCCTGAATATGAGTATAATCACCCTACTCTTCTGGGAAACAGGTTTATAATGCCACGAAAGACACTTTCAACAACTCAGAGGACTTGTGTCAGACAGTAGTTCCATTATTCATAACAAAAGGCACAATTTAATAAAATAAAAATATGAAAAGAATCTTCTCAGCACATCTTCATTCTGTACAGTTTAAAGTTGGCTTTAAAGTTGTCTGATCATTTTCCCAATATGGAAGTCTAGAATGAAGGAGAAAAGGAGAAGGGAGTTAAAGTATGGAGTTGGAAATACATTAGCTACTTGCTTTTGTGGAACATTTGAAGCATAGACCATTAAACTGTCATTTCTGTTCAGGCAGCTTTTGGGTCCTGAGAAATATCAAAGATCAGATGCAAATTGGTATCAAAAGAGAATGACAAATAAACCAAGCTTTAAAATTCATCACAAGAGTTAATATTTCCACTGAAATCTCCTTGTGTTGTGTATGTGTGTTCATGATAATATGAAGTTGCATTTGTGTGTGTAGATAAACATGCACTTGTGTTCAGAGTGCTACTTTGGGTGATTCTTCAGGTCTGTATGCCAGTTTTTTGATATTTGGATCAGGTCTATCATTCACTGGCATGGAGCTCACTAACAATTATGCTATGCTGGTTGGCTAGTAAACACCAGAGACACTCCTACTTCTGAATTTTCAGACCTCTGGGTTTACAAGCATACACCTCAATGCTTGGCTGTTTTTCTATGATTTGTGGGCACTGAACTCATACATCATGCATGCAAGACAGGCACTCTTCCTATTGATCTATCTACACAGCACCCCCCTTATTTTGAGCACTCTAGGTGGTACGTGCAATATTGTACTAAAAAATAAAAGTTAGAAAAGGATAAAAGAAAGCCAGATGGAACCAAATCTGATAGAGCACTTTCAGTGACCTTTTAAGAGTGTCTTAGATACACTCCCAGTTGCTTTGATAAAGTACCACAACATGGCTTACATAGAAGACAGGATAGCATGCAGGTGAGGCTTGACAGCAGCAAGAAAATTTCTATTCACGTTGGCTCCATAGTCAAGAAGGCAAAAGGAAACAGGACATGGACACAGACTACAAAGCCTCCAGGTCAACCCGAGAGACCCCATTCTTCCAATAAGGCTTTGCCTCCTAAGGTTCCCCTATATTTCCCAATGGCATTACCAATTGTGACCATGAATTCAAATTCTTGAGGCTGTAGGGGTTGTTTCTTATTTAAGCCATAATAGAAGTCTTCTTCAATACTGTAGAATATGGCCTTGTTTTTGTCTATTAATGACAAAGAGTAAGTCATGGCACTTTTAATATATCTTCTTTGTTTTTGTAAGTGGTCGTAGAAGTAGAACTTGAAATAGGATCATACCCACCTCCATTTTCCTCATCCATTTTCTTCCCTGATCCTATAACATGTCACCTTTCACCCTCATGTCTTTCACTTTTTCATTGTTTTTAAACACTGTTTTATTATTATTATTATTATTATTATTATTATTATTATTATTAAAAATTTC
>LOEQ01016056.1:0-14094 GCA_001685075.1 Bramus lutescens | reverse complement strand
TGTTCTGTTGATGGGTATATGGATGAGATAAGATGGCATACAATATGTCTACCAGCTGTATACTTACATAGACTTAGATGTACAATGTTCTGTTGATGGGTATATGGATGAGATAAGATGGCATACAATATGTCTACCAACTGTATACTTACATAGACTTAGATGTACAATATTCTGCAAACATGAGTCTAAGACATTCATTTCCATCAGACTCAAGTTCGAAATAGGCCAATGGAAATTCTGCTTTGACGGTTACCAGACACTAAAGGAGATCACACTGCAATACGTGCACTGTAAATGTGAGTTTTGGCAGCTGCACATCCCTTAGGAATAATACCTACTTTGTGTATTATCTTAAAGAGATTTCAGTACGGCAGTGGCAACCTTCAGTTATTTGGGTCCTTTCTGCGTCAGGCATCTTCCACCACAGAGGACGTGTTCAGAGAAGAACAGCACCCTGATAAAGCTGCATACACATTAGAGCAAAATAAGGCAAAGAGGACATCAAGAAGCATTTTCTAAAGCTAAGATGTGGTGTATAAAAGCTACACGTTTAATACATGCAGATCTACTGTCTTTGGGCTTTTGGAAAGGGTTACATGTGAAGTCAAATACAGCCTCACACAGATGCTTTCTGTCTGAGGTGTAGATGCTAAGAGATCCCAGGGATGAACCTTTTTGCTTTCCCAATGCAGAATGGTTGGTTTTAAAGTCATATATGCACGAACAGCAAAAAATACACTCAGCATGTTCTATATATATTTTCTATTCTATGTCTTTTATTTGTATGAGTCGTCTACCCAACTGCCTTCACAGTTGTGACGGTACACAGGCTGTAGCTGGACAAACACTGTTCGTGCAGGAAGAATTAACACAAACAAGGCAATCCAGCTGTCACCTGCTGACCCCGCTTGCACTCAGCTCCATCTTGAGCGAACTCTAGGCTTTGTGTTCCTCTGATTTTTCTCTCCCCTGTGACAGCCACCCATTGCCAGCTGCTGCAGGCAAACAGACTTACATAAGATGAGACGGCAGTGCTGGAGTATGGTGTGGGCTTTTCAAACCAAAACAAAACAAAAAGCATCTTTTTGAGCAGAGCAATCCTTAAACTGGTGGTGGTAAAATCAGCAATCAAAACAAGGGCAAATCTTGGAGAAGCAGTTCTACAAAAATGAAAGACATGCCAAGTTTCTGGTTTTCAGCCCCCCTTTCTCTTGACTTTCCCCCCTTGTCCTCCCTAATGTCAGATTTTATGCTCAGTGGGTGGAATATGGTTGCCTTCTTTACCCAAACGTCTGCTTTCTTTCCCAGAGAGTGGCTTTTCTTTCAGACCGATGGCAGCCTTCCATGTTGTCTCTCCCATCTTTCTCTAGCTCTCTGAAGAATGGGAGTTCTTTTATTCAACCCTGGGCAGCAGCTCTCTTGACTCCTCACCCACCAATCAATCACCAATTGCCCAAGGATTCCCAGTAAGCTCTGGCTCCCTTTCCTTTTCAGCTTTCATCAAACAAGGACCCAGATACCACAGCCAAGCTAGACAGCAAGGTTTTTACAAAAAAAATGTCGGCTTCATTTCACACGGCATAGGATCTGTTGGGTATTGATGGCATTGTATCTTCTTAGCATTAAGATAAAGGTTGTATTTAACGGGAGGTTAGGTGGAATTATTTAGCAACAGGAATCCCCTGCCCTTGCTCTAACTGGAGGAAAGTCCCCTTTGGCAGCCATGGCCCTTTACTTTGTGGTTAGCTGCATCTATGTAGATTTTACTAGTGAGGCGGTGCCACCTCGAACCATCAGCCTCAAGGATTATTGTAAACCACCCCTACCTTTCCTGTCATGCATCTTTCTCCATGTTTCTGTTTAGTTCAGATGACTGAACTAAATATGCATTAAATCTGCGGTACCAGGGAGTAGAAGTCCATCACTAGTTTCCTGTCCAGAATGTATTCAGCAACTGCCACGGCCCTTTCATGAAGCTGCATTTTTTCATTCTGTTCCATCTTTAAAAGCTGGATAGATAACGTGTAACAACAGGTAAACAAAGTTGCTAGAGCAGTGACTCCCAACCTTCCTAGTGCTGCGACCCTGAATACAGTTCCTCATGTTGTGGTGACCCCAATCACAAAACTATTTTCGTTGCTACAACATAACTGTCATTTTGCTTCTGTGATGAACCATGATATAAATATGTGTGTTTCAGATGATCTTCGGTGACCCCTGTGAAAGGGTCATTTGACCCCCACAGGAGTCGTGACCCACAGTTGAGAACTGCTGAATTAGACTATTCCATCAGACTCTTTCTGCGTTGTTGTCTTCTTTCCAGGATTTCTATTAATGTTAGTACTCAAAACCCATTGCCAATGCTTTGGTATATAACCATGAAGACCCCCCCGCCCCCGTGTGTGTGTATGCATGTGTGTTACAAAACACTTAAATGAAATATTTTTAAAAGCCTTATGAACAGCTGCCTATAGGTGATTTTAGTAAGCTCTGTCTTTCCATTTTCTTACTTCACTGCTGTGTGTGTGTGTGCTGCTGCAGGCTTGTGGAGCTCAGAGGGCAACCTTTCCAGAACCAGTTCTCTTTTCTGCCTTCCCTTTTCCACGGCTGTTGCACTGAGTACTCCAGGCAAGCAGGCATACTAGCTGCCTCCTGGTGGTGCTCCCCTTCTCTCTCACCTCTCTGTGGTGCTCCTCTCTCCATCTCCCACCTCTCTGTGGTGCTCCCCCTCACCTCTCTGTGATGCTCCTCTTTCTGTGGTGCTCCCCCTCTCTCCCACCTCTCTGTGGTGCTCCTCTCTCCATCATCTCCCACCTTTCTGTGGTGCTCCTCTCTTCATCATCTCCCACCTCTCTGTGGTGCTCCTCTCTCCATCTCCCACCTCTCTGTGGTGCTCCTCTCTCCATCATCTCCCACCTCTCTGATGCTCCTCTCTCTTTGGTGCTCCCCCTCTCTCTCGTGCTCCTCTCTCCATCTCCCACCTCTCTGTGGTGCTCCTCTCTCCATCTCCCACCCCTCTGTGGTGCTCCCCCCTCTCTCACCTCTCTGTGATGCTCCTCTCTCTGTGGTGCTCCCCCCTCTCTCACCTCTCTGTGGTGCTCCTCTCTCCATCTCCCACTCCTCTGTGGTGTTCCTCATTCCATCCCCCACTTCTCTGTAGAAGGCTGGGATCACAGATGCGAGCACCACATCTTATATTTTTGCATGGGTTCTAGGAATCAAAATCAGGTCTGTGGCTTGCACGACAATCCCTGTTCCTCTCAAGGCTTTCCTTGTTCACCTCCTCCCCATTTGTACCCTCCTCTATGATCTACATCATAGATAATCATCACGTTGTGAGCCATGTTACATGGAGGAGGTGAGGGCCCAGAAAGGGGAAGGTGGGTGGGGAAGGTTTCCAGAGGAAAAGCCACTGCTGGTCATGCCTAGCTCAAAGTGCCTTGCTGTTCTCTTAGGACAGCCACATTTGTACGCACCCTCATAAGCATTTTCAAAAATATGTTTACACGATCCTGAATTTCATCAAGCGCTGATAAAAAAAATTACCTAGGTTTCCTTTTTTGTTTTTTGCCACATCAAGAAGTGAGGGATAATTTATAGTGACTTCCTTAACTTCTGCTGCTTGGATCATATGAAAAATCCCACTCATATCTGGGCTGTAGCTTGCAGGAAAGATGTTATTACTATCTGAGTTCCTGCCACCAGGCACTGCAAGAAGGAAGTGTATCTCTGCATGATGGGAACCGACTCCCCATGGACCGGTATTTCAGCGCAGCTCTATTAAATTACAGGCCTTGGCCAACCCCAGGAAACTTCCCCTCTTCCCAACGAAGCATCTATCACCATCAAGACAAGAAATTTATGGCCCACCCTCTCCTGTACCTACACATTCATTCCAGCCTATCCATCTCTTTCCTTTGTTTTACTTTGGGAGGGAGGTTTGTTATATATTGTTTGTATTACACTTTAATCATGGGCTATGGCTCACTTTATAGCTCCCCGAATGCCTTGGCGAGGTCTGTACATAAATAAAATGATGATTATTAAAGTCAATTAATCAGAGGCACGATTCACTTTTCAGTACCTGACATCTTGAGTATTTATTGACTCACAGAAATCTTTTTGTTCCCTCCCAGTGTACATTTTAAGGAATCAATAGCATCAAACATGATACTGTAGATTTCTTTAATTAGATTGTAATTTGTACATGCGTACAGATGTGTTGATCTGTTGAGGATAAATGACTGATGAAGAGTGCAATAAAATGTGCTATGGAGTAATGATGTTTAGGGAATGCTGGTGAGGCTTGTTGCATAATTTGCAAGCGATTTTAATTCATACTCAGCAAAAGAAAAAAGACAGAAGCAACTCCTTATGTAATTAGAATCTCCCATCCACTTCAGTTTCTTTTGATGGGTGTTGAGTAGCTATCTCTTTCTTTCTTTCCTTTCCTTTTTTCTCTTAGTAACTTTTAATTGAGTGTGTGTGTGTGTGTGTGTGTACATATACATCATAAGTATATGGCTCTATAATTTTTCTATAGAAGACAGGCAAATGGGCTTAGGAATACAGGTATGTTTTCAGTGATGGGATGGAACCTAGAGGTTCGCACATAAGAGGCAAAGACTTTTCTGTGTAGCTACTTCCCCGACTCCAAAGGACCACTCAGTTCAAGAAATAAAACATTTCTACTCTGAGCACCTACCTCCTGTTAGGTTTCTGTTATCACTTATTTGGCCTTTTGTATATGTGCAGTCACAGAAGATCGGTGTCTCTCTCTACCCTGTGACTTACATTATGATACTTTGGTTTTTTACTTACTATCTATGAAGTATTGGTCATGAGGCAAGAATAGAAAGAACTGTTAGAGATGATAGTCTTTCAGGCTAGGGGTAAGAGGAGACAGACAAATGGGAATTGGTAGATGTTAGGGGTTCTATAAAGGAAGACAATAGATCAATAAAAAGACTTCCTAGATGACTATCTTGAAGCCTATATATCTTACAATTCCCTAAGTGCTAAGGACATGGAAATAGGAGAGGATTAGCTGGACCAAATTATTCTGGAGGGTCTTCTTAAGCTGCGGTTGAGAGCTTGCATTCCTTCCTCATTTTCATTGCTCCCCAACCTTTTTTGCGCGGCAGAGTTTCTCTGTATGTCCTGGAACTGGCTCTGTAGACCAGGCTGGCCTTGAACTCAGAGATCTGCCTGCCTCTGCCTCCTCAGTTCTGGATTAAAGGCATGCACCACCGCTGCCCAGCAATTTTCTACTTTTCAATGTTTTCTACCTCCAGCTGTCTCTGAATCTCATGTCTCTCCCATTTCCTCCTTCCTTCTCCCTTTTGATCTCCTTGCCCTCTGAAGTTGGAAACCTGCCTGAAATGTGTTCTGGATCCTTCTCTCGGGACAGATTCTTGTTCTGGGGAGAAGAGATCCGACATGTGGCCCCAACCCTTCCCTCCCTTGGGTTTTCTCAGGATTGAAGGGTCCATGACATTCCCAGTAGCTAAGAGGTGATTAAAGAACCCATGGCTGAGGGATGGACACAGGAGACAGACAAAACCTTCCAGACGATTAGCTTTGGTGTTCCTCTTTGAGTCCCACAATTGAACAAATTGATTTTGTTGAGTTAGTATTTACTGTGCTCCCGGTACCAGTGCCAAGCACTATTATGATGTCGAGGTGGAACGGATACAACTTTGCTCCATTTTGGCAACAGAAACTCTGTCCTTCTATCTGAAAACTCAAAAGGTGGCTTGTGATGATAGACTGTCCACCGAGCACACTGTTCTAGTGAGTTCTTCCAGGAAGGTGCTTTTGTTGTATCAATAAGAGACCACTAACAACACCAGCAAGGGACTTGGAGTCCCTGTTCTGTCATTATGCCAAGAATCCCCAGTTGTATTTCATCTGATTCTAACAGGGCAATGTTTGTATCTTCCACTTTGGCTGTCCAGATGGGAGATTTGGCTGGAAATGAGCTGTTTCACCACAGACTGGACAAATTTGCCCAGGATTGGTAAACTATAGAAACTGGGTGAGATACTCTGTCCTCATTTTTTTTCCGCAGGATTTTGTAAAAGTGGAAGCTCGAAATGTGGGAGACAGAATGTGATTATCATTGGGCAAGTTTAGACTAAGAGGCAGACTGCAAGATGATGAACACCCAAGAGGTTTACATCCAACAATCCGAGCTGAAATCCCACTGAATCAGCCTGGATGACTTGGGCCAGGTGTATAAACTCAACGGTGTTCACCAGGCCGTCATTTGCTGGCCTTAGGATATTGTGCCATGGAGCAAGGAAGGCGCTGCATAAGAAGAGCTCTGAGTTCTACCTTCATGGCTTCTTGATGGAATTATGTTAAAATCAGAGAACCCTCCAGTGCAAAATGCAAGAGCTTGCTCACATCAGGGCTCAAGTGATAATTGGCGTTCTTAAGTTCAGACTTTGGGAAGGCGAAGTTAAAATAAAAGGCGCATTTCTTGTGGAGTATGGCTCTGAAGGTGTGCTTACTCCGTCGGCTCTTCAGACAGTTGTTGCTTCAGAACATTTTGGCATCAATCACCAGGGTTTGCCCCTTGAATTACGGGTATTTACTGTTAAATAAGGCAGGTTATATTTCTGTTATTGGGAAACACCTAAAGAAAAACCTTGAACTTCACAGAAGTGGGTTTTCTAACAAAGTCACAATTAACCAAAAATAATAATTAAACCAGAATGGCAGGTCAAATTCAAGTTCCATTCTGAGGTAAAAATCAATGGCCAATAATATTACTTAGACTGATATAGATATTGAACAGATAGTAAATTAGGGTACCAGAGCTATTTGTTGATTAATGTCCAAGACAATGTATGGGAAGATTATGCACACAACCTGTGTGTAAATGAGAGCATACAACCCTTTTTTATATCGTGTTTAAAGATTGTCCTGTATACAGAGTGATGAGCTGTCCTGGGATTGGACATAGGCAAATTCACAACCTCTGCTCCAAAGAAGGCACAATTCATTACTAGAATGCTGGCTTCTTCCATGTGGTATCCACACATGGCAGAATGTTTTCTCTGAGAAAACACATCTCAGAAGCCGCCAAGATAGAAAATATGACTTGAGCATCAGTACAGCAGAGGAAATAGCAAACAGTGAAGGGATCGTGTACAGAAGACAAGCTTGGTCAACTACTCATCTGACAGGGGGCTATTGTCCAGAATACGCAAGAACTCGGAAACTTAACCACCAAAAGATTAATGGAGCAGAAAGTTCGTGAAAGAAGAAACACAAATTCACAGTAAACACATGAAAACATATTCAGCCTCCTTAGACAGCATGGAAATAGAAATCAAACTGCACGGAGACTCCACATCAGCCCTGTCAGATCTGTAATAACAAACTCTCCACAGTGCTCGTGAGAGTTCAGGTGTAAGGGACCCTTCATACTGAAAATATAACCGTCACGTGGTTATAAACCTACCCCTATCTATAAAACCCGGAGGAATCAAAGCCAGCATTCCACACTTGCACATCCATGTTTATGGTAACTGTTCATGACAACAAAGTCATGAACAAAAGAGATCAGTGCTGTTGTTCATCTGCCAATGAGAAATGGATGCAGAAAACATGGCATCTACTGGTAATTTTTCAGCTGGAAAGGAAAACATAGCAAAATCATTTTCAGGAAAAACGAATGGTTGCTAGAGATCGTCATATCAAGCAAAAATGAGCTAGACTCAAAGAATACCATGATTTATCTCATGCATACGATCAAACTAAACCAAAATCATAAAATTCAAAGAGAAATAATTAGGGAGTAAATTTGCTCAAAGAACTTTATATGAAAATGTCATCATGAAGCCCACTGTACAGAACAATGAATATAAAAGTATGCATATAAAAGAAAACGAGATCCTAGAATAGATTCCTTTCTTTTTCCTGTTATGTGCATTGGGTCCTGAAGTCCACTATGAAAACACCCACTCCACCCACTCCTCACCACCTGACCATGGTAAATCATACCTTATCACGTCTCACACAGAACTAGGCCCCCATCATCTTATAAACAGGGTACTTGCAGAGACCATCTTGCAGAGACCACCCCTGTGCTCAGGCTTCTTTACTCTATGGTGCCCTATTTCATTTGGAATAGAGGTCACCTCCTTGCCATGGGAAGTTCTAAGACATCAGGGCTCTTTTTTTTCTGATTTTACCTCCTCTTGTCTCTTCTTGTTACATGACCTTACTACACTGGCCTCATATCTGGTTTCTGGCATCTCATCTTTCTAGATATGCTGCCCCAGGGTTCTTGCATTGGGCTTTACTCCTAGCCTGGACTAGTCTTCCTCCATTAAGTCATGTAACTAATCCTTCATGACTGTCAAAGTTTTATTCAAAGATCAGTTTTGCTATGAGACCCACTGCAGGATTTGATACCACCGTTGTGTCCTGACTCTGGCACTCTGGTGCTTCTACTGAGTTCTTTAATGAGCTCACCATGTTTTTTCTTTATTCTCGGTCTCCTTCTAGAAGAAAGTTAATGTTTAGTCTGCTGCTTTAGTTACTGGACTCTGCCTACCCCCTACCCCCTGAACCATTTAATACTACAAATTCACTAAATAAAGGAGTGACATAGCAGGATGGGAAGATAATTGAGAAATGATCTGACCCCCAGTGTAATGTTTCAGAATGTGGAGATGTGTAACATGAGGGCCTGCTCATTGGAGTTTATGTCCTGCTCAGTTCCCACAGCTGGTAAGCCCCCAAAGAAAATCACAGAGTCTACATTAGATATAAACTGATTTGCCCATTAGCTCAGGCTTCTTATCAACTCTTGTAACTTACATTAACCCATTATTCTTATCTATGTCAGCCACATGGCTCAGTACCTTTCTCAGCCAGGTAGGTCACATCCTGCTTCTTTGGTGTCTGGGGAGGACTGGGAGGAATGGGCTTCCTCCTTCCCAGCATTCTCCTGTTCTCATCACCCCACCTCTACTTCCTGTATTGTTGAACCACCTATATATAGTTCCTGCCTGGCCAATCAGCACTTATTTAAAACATGATTGACAGAATACAGATAATTCTCCCACACCAGAGATGCTTCTACATGAACTGTGCACTTGCAAGCTGCACTCTTTGTCAGGGCTGCTAAGAGCACACGCTTTGGGTAGACTTATTTGCATAGTTGCTTAATGTATCAAAAAAGTTAACATAGACGTTGTAGTATTTATTCAATGCTTCTCAAGTAACTTATGATGAAGGACCTTCCCCCTTCTTCTACCCTCTGCAACAAGTCGGGGCTTTTCCACACTTTCGTAGCTAGCAGTGACTACAGAAATATGTTAATAGACATGCTGAAGAATGAGCAGAATGGTGTGCTGTGTTCAACAGAATTGCAACTGCACCATTAAACTTCCATGACAATTGACACTAGCTCCATTTTCTATTCTGTGTCTGCATGCCCTGGACTCTCGACGTCCCTCCTACTTCTGCCTGCTCTTTCTGTCACCCGCATTCTTTGTTACCTTGCTGATCCCAGCATCCTTCAGGGGAAGGCATGCAGAACACCCGGCTGTCCACAGGCTCACTGATCTTTGGCACAAGGAATAGGGCCTTATCTCTTCAAAGTCTTCTTTCTACTCTTCCACTGGGGACCAGCAAAGACCCCTGCTTTTTAGCTTATATCATATGTATTAAAATGCAACATGCCTAATAAAGTTCATATATGTGATAGCTGGGCACATCTGAAACAAATCTAAAATTGTGTCAATATGCATGAACACAGAAGAAATATCTCCTTTGCTTCATAGCAATCGAGCCTAGTGCCTGGATATAGGAGCAACAAATATCCATACAGCAGATACAGGCACCTGATACTTGGTGGGAGGAAAGTAAAATATAACTTGGAAAATAAAGAAAAGCAGTAAGCTCCTATTTCTTGTTAAAAATACAGTGCATGGGACAGAGCTCACATTTCGGTGTGCTACAGTCTCCCTATTTACAGCATCCTGCCTGAGTGTCGGTAGAGTTCCCAGGCAGTTGTCAGTTTATGTATGAATTCTCCATAGAGATGCACCCATAACACGCAGGCATCCAATACAGAAAATGACGTGCAACGCCTTTCTTCTTCCGGTTTTAATTAGTGTTGTGACAACTGCCTGACAGGATCTACGGTGGAGCCGAGGCCTCTATAGGCACCGCAGGCTACAAGCCATAAGGTAACTGTGAAGCTGCTCCCGGATACAACTTAGCAAAACCCCAAAACAGGCAACTCAAATGTGGGTTGTTCGGCATGAGGAGAAGATGCTGGCCGTGGAAAAATCTGGGACAGCCTGTATAAAGAAAGTAATCTGGCCATAGCAAACCTGGAATACTGACTAAAAAGAAAGGGTGCTGGACATGCCTAGCTCTGGAGTATTTTTTAATGAACAATATTTTAATTTTATTTTTTGTATTCATTGCACTGGGATATTTAATGCATCTGAAAGTCATAAACGTGTTCTCTTCTCTTTAGAGGAAAGTCAGTCTTAGTATCTACCCATGTTATACGTGTTCCTAACATCTTAAATATGTCGTTTGAAGATTTCAAGATTCCTTCCCATCTGAATGGTGATTTATGTGTGGGGGTAGGATAGGTGCTTGTGTGTGTGTAGATTAGACACTGGGTGTCTTAATTGTTCTCCACCTTATTTTCTCGTGACACGGTTTCTCACTGGATCCAGAACTCACTAATCAGCCTGGCAGCAAGTCCTGGGGACCCTCCTGTCTCTACCCTCCGCCCCCCAGCACTGGGGTGACTGGCACACACATTATCACAGGTGGCTTTTACATGTGATTGCTTGGAGTCAAACCCAGGTCCTCCCGTCTGCATGGCAGGCACTTACTTGACTGCGTCATCTCCTCAGAGCACCATGCCTGTGCATCTACACTGGGTCTCACGGTGAACAAGGCGAAGTCCTTGCTGCGTGGAGAAAGCCAAGGAGAATACAGCAAGTGGCTCTTCAGACTCAGTGCAGATTGTGTGAGAAAAGCTGGGGCGAGGGAGGAAAGATTTGAGGCTGGAGAGTGAAGGGGGCGTGGGAGAGAGTGGGGAAGGAAAGAACGAGCCCACGAAGAAATTGGTGTTCCAGCCAGGGAACAGTCAGCAAGGAGGACTGAAACAGGAGTTTGTTCATTTTCTGGGCCTGGGAGAGAGCGAAAGGCCACTGGGGAGAGGTCGAGGCAGCAGGTGAGAGAGGAAGACTCCTCTGTGTAGGGCCTCAGGGGAACTCCCTGTTCAATGGGATGACGTCCTTCTATACCACAAATATTTTCTAATGGCCCCTTACTTGTGTTGTAATTAAAATGGATAGGTGATATAACCTTCATCAACAGTTTAAATAAAATAATATAATGCCTTAATATATAATATAAAAATAATATAATGCCTTAATTCCAGGAAAAAATAGAAAGGCTATACTATGCACCTTTCAGCTGTACCAAAACCTTAGGACAGATTAGTTGGATACTTTGTACTGCCATGTAAGATCATTGCATGTCAGTAAACTGGTTCCTTATTGGTGAGTTAAATGGGCACCATCGCAGTGGATGTCATAATTTCTGCAATGGTGAGTGGCACTTGAGGAGTTCTGAGCCGAAAAGTACAAGCATCACATAAGTTTGGGAACAGCTGGATGATTCAGTATGTAGTAAAACCCTTCAAATATCACTTTACATGCAAAACAGTTAGGATTTCGTCTGAGGCTACAATGACTAGGTTTCTAGTAATAGAATTAATGAATTTCTGGACTTTCAAAAACCTTGCTGGACACGGGGTCATCCTGCATCATGAGAGACTCCCCCATCCTCACATGCAGCTCCCGTAAGTCTCAGAAGACAGCCATCCTGTGGTGGTTTGAATGTAACTGGCCCCCAGAAGCTCATAATCACAGAGGGGGTGGCATTATTTTGAGGTGTGGCTTTGCTGGAGTGTGTGTGGCTTTGTGGGGGGACAGGTGTCACTGGGGGGTGGACTTTGAAGTTTTCTGTGCTCAGGATGCTGCCCAGGATCTCGGCTGACTTCCTGTTGCCTGCAAGATGTCGGACTCTCAGCTCCTTCTCCAGCACCACGTCTGCCTGCACGCCGCTGTGCTCCCCACCATGATAATAATGGACTCAACCTCTGAAACTGTAAGCAAGTCCCCTCAATTAAATGTTTTCCTTATGAGTTGCCACAGTCAAAACACTAAGACACACCTCTTCACACAGCCAAGGAGTCTATGACCATGGCAGCTCTGTGTATCAACTCATTTTGTTGTGTGTTATGTGCTAATGAAAATGTTTTCCATATACTCTGTCTGGTGGAGTTGTGGGGTCTCCCTTTTCCTTGTGGTCCACTGTTCACTAGGCTAGGAGAACAAATATAGTCAGTGCGCAGGGCTTCATGTGGCCTGTGCTTAGGATGGAAATAGCCCTCCAGAAGTCTGCTTCAGGGAGACAGCTCAGCTCTGTTTGGGATCTATAATGGGAAAATATAGGATGGGGCAGAAGCTGATCCATCACCTAATTTGCATTTGGCAGCACGGTCCTACCATACAGTTGGAGCACAATACCTAAGTATCATGGATGGCAGAGGGGGAGCATTGGCAGGGACTATGTCAAAAGTCACACATACTTAAGATAAGTTAGGCACCCAGGCTCAGGGACAGCTTCCAAATAGATGGTGCATTGAAATAGGATAGGGCAGGAGTGAGTCCTCCATGTTATGCCGAACTCAGGGAGCTATCCAGGCTTGGTGAACTGCAGCCTTAAATACTGGGGAATCCAGCATGAAGGAGTCACTAGCCATGGTCCACTAGTCAGCATTTGAAATGTAGTTAGTGAAATTAAAGTGAAGTTTTAATTTAATTTCAATTTGCTTAATTTTAAATAACCATAGAAGCTCGGAGATGATGTGACTCCTGCATCATTTTCTTGTAGCAGTTGCCCAGCCTCCCTTTTACTTCCATAGCCACACCTTTTGATTCCTCTAATGTTATCACATTTGAGCAATGGACTTCTTAGAAACATTGGACCGGAAGTGATGTGTCAAGATTTAATGAAGGCCAAACAAGGTAGAATATAGTAGAGGTTTCCCTGCAGGATCCATGTGGTCACCATTGAGAAGGAGCCCAGTTATGTGAGTCAGACACCCTGAAGACCAGATGTCTGAATGGAAAGGCACATGCCACCCAAAAGTGGCACTGCAAATGAGAGAAGACAGCAATTGAGAAAGTTAGAGAGACAGAGAGATGACACGGAGCAGGGCACGGAGTAACTTGGATGTCTCCACAATAACATGAGGGGGCATGAGCTACAAACCTGGGCAAGGGATTCCCTGAGCGTCTCTACAGTAACGTGAGGGCATGAGAGATATGAACCTGGAAACAGAATTCCAGTTGGCAGATGTTCCCCTGCCAACACCTTCCCTTTACAGTTTCTGAACAAGGACACCCTCCACCACACACTGCTCAACTCAACTACTAGTTCTGGGGAGAAGGCACAACGGTTAAGAGTGTGCACTGGTGGTCATTGTTTAGGCAGCCATGCTGGTGAGACTTCACGGGTGAAACTCTGACAGTTCTAGGAGACATAGTCTCACAGCAAACTCCCTCTTCCTCTGGCTTTTACAGTCTTCCCATCCTTTCTTCTGAAATGATCCCTGAACCTTAGGTGCAGGAGTTATGTTGTAGATGTTTTAATCAGAGCGAAGAAAGGAAACACGATGTAACTATAATATAGTCTCAAAAATTATTTAACAAATCAACTAAATAAATATCGTTAGGACAGGAAAACAACAACCAAAGGGTACACACTGCTCCTACTAAAAGAACCAAGTTCAGATCCCATCACCCAGGTTAGGTGGCTTACAGATACCTGTGACTCCTGGTCCGGGGGACCAAACATATTTGAGTTTCTTGAGTGCCTACACTCAGGTACACATACCCACAAACAGGGAGAGAGAGAGATAGAGAGACAGAGAGACACAGAGGAGAGACAGAGAGAGAGACAGAGGGAGAGAGAGACAGACAGACAGACAGAGACAGAGAGAGAGGCAGACAGAGAGACAGAGAGACAGAC
>LOEQ01016054.1:19392-30039 GCA_001685075.1 Bramus lutescens | reverse complement strand
AGGAGTGGGGAGAGGGGGAGGAAAATGGGAGGAGGTGGAAATTTTTAATAAAAAAAGGAAAAAATTAAAAAGGTCTTTCCTAACCCAATATCCTTAAGGGTATCCCCCACCCCCAGTTTCCTTCTAGAGTTTCGTATTTCTGATTTTAATTTGAAGAATCTGATCCATTTTGGACTGGTTTTCTAGAAGGTAAGGGATATAAATCTAAGTTCATTCTTTTGCAGGTAGAAATCCAGTTTGGACAGGCCATTTTTTCTCAACGTATTTTCTTTCTTTGTCAAAAATTAAAAGAACAAAACTTTTCATTGCATGCGGGGCCCTCTATTGTATTCCATTGACCCTGTTGTCTATTTTTATGCCTTTACTACTGTAACTGTCATTACCACTATAGTTCTATAGCATAATTTGAGGTTGAGTATGATAATACCTCCAATATTGTTCTTTCTTCTTAGGATTGCTTTGGCTATTCATGCTCTTTTGTCATTCCACATGAATTCTTGTATTGTTTTTTTCTAAACCTTTAAATATAACATGAGAATTTTGATAAGGATTGTACTAATTCTTTATATTAATTTTAGTAGTGTAGACATTCTCACAATATTAATTCTGCCTATTTAAGAACATGAAATATGTCTCCATTGTGTAATATCTTCTGTAATTTCCATTTTAAATATCTTGAAATTTTCATTGTACTGGCCTTTCACTTCTTTAGTCAGATATATTCTTAAATACTTAATTTTGAGAAAAATTATTTTAAATGGATTATTTTCCTAATTTCTTGCTCAGAGAATAGGCTATTGCTATAGCATTTGCTTTTTATAAAGAAAATATTGATTTTTGTATCCTGCAACTTTGCTGTAAAAGTTTATCAGGTGCCAAAATTATTCTAGTAAATTCAGTAGGGTCTTTTAAGCAAAGAGTAGTATCATCTGCAAATAGGGATAGTTTGACATCTTTTTTTTAAACCATTTTTATCCCTTTCTCATCTCTAATTCCATAGCCAAGACTTGAAATGCTATATCAGATAAAAGAGGGAAAAGTGGATGGACATCCATGTCTCATTCCTGATTGTCAAGAAAATATTCTTAGTATGTCTCCAAATAATAGAATAGAATATAAATAAGATTATATATACATATCCTTTTTTATTTTGAGGTGTGTTCATTCTATTCCTAAAGTCTATAGAGCTTTTTATCTTGAAGGCATGTTAAACTTTGTTAGATGCTTTTATAGTACCATTGAAATAATTATGTGACTTCTATCCTCGAGCTTGTTTATATGGTGTATTACATTTATCAATGTCTGTATGTTGATCCAACCTTGCTTTTCTGGGATGAAGTTCACTTGGTCATAAATTAAAATCTTCTTAATGGGTTTCTGGATTCCATCTGCAAGTATTTTCTTAAGAATTTCTACATCTATGTTCATCAAACAAATCGGTCTGTCTTTTTTTGTTGTTTGCCTTTACTGAGTTTTTGACTCAAAATGATAACTGGCTTCAAACAGATATAGCAGTGTTCCTTTGCTTTCTATTTTATGGGCCAAGTTAAGAACTGATCTGAGTTCTTCCTTGAGATTTTGATTGAATTCAGTGGTGAATCCACCTGATCCTATGTTTTTCTTCTAAGGGAGGCTTTTAATAACAGCTTCCACTCATTGTTTGTAATGGGTCTGTTTAATTTTTTATCCACGCAGAGCTTAATTTTGGTAGATTATATATTTGTAAAGATTTTTCTTTCTTTCTTTTTTTTCTTTTCTTTTTTTTTGGAACATCAAGCTTTTCAGAGTATACGTTTCTGACCAAAAGGAAGAGGGAGAAGATGTAAATTAATGAAATTAGAGATCAAAATGAAATTAGAGATCAAAAGAATATTGTTACAAATGACTGCAGTGAAACTCAGAACATCATTAGAAATTGCTTTGAAAACTTATACTTAAAATTAGATTATATATACATATACATACGCAGGGCAGGTGAGGAGCAAGGGCCATGGAACAGTTGGGAACACCTGCTTGGCAAACCTGTTCAAGCTGTTGTATATCTCACTTTGAAATTTGAGACCACCTGGTTGCTCTTCTGGGCTCAGCTGGAACTGCACTAAAACATTTCCATACTATTCTGGTTTCTGGGGGAACTGAGGCTTAGAGGTCAAAATGTTTTCTCGGGGTCGCCCAGCTTACACATTGTTAAATTTCCATTTGGATACTACTTCAGTTCATCTCATAACACTGTCCGCACCAGTGTCTTTATACTTTTCCTCCTAACTTCATCGTTAAATAAAATCACTCAGGTCACTTGGGGCTAAATTGCTGGGTGATAGCTGGCCTGCTGAGTTTATTGCTGTGTGGGATCCGACTGCATTCAGTTATGCATCATGGTGGTTTATTTCCATCTATGTTAGAGGAGCATGTCTCGTGTTTTGATTCAATAATGTCATCCAACCTACGAAATGCGGGTCAACTTTAGTATGTAACAGGGCTCAGAAGGTTTACCAAAGCGGAGACGGAGAGTAACTGGGACATAACACTGAGTGAAACAACACCACTCTGTCACTCTTCTGTCTTGAGCAGTGTTCTTGAGGGCCTGGGTTCAAGACCGCGGCCGGCTGAGAGTGGGGTCCCAAGGGGAAATTGTGAGAAATTCCATTCCACGGTTAGAGAGCTAATTGTACTGCTCATTTGTTTGTATTCCCTGTCAAAACTAAAGAGCGACCGCAATGGGAAGTGAAAATTTATTGAGTTTGTTTCATAACTGCCTTTCCCCCAAGTGTCTGGTTGCCTTGTGTTGATTCCGAACACTCAGCACCCTGCAATTCACAAGCAAGGTTAACTCACCGCAGGGATCCAAACATACAGACTGAAGGGGCTCAGCCATCCTTTATGCTGGACGCTGTGCTTTAGCAATAATAAAACCACTCTGAGGCACTTGAGGCTCGGCTTGTGCCAAGGTGGCAGAGAGAGGTGCAATGACTGAATCTCCTGTGGAAGGATTCCTAGAAGAGCCCAGTGGGAACGGAAAGTTTGGGAATGTCATCAGGACCCGAATTAAGACCACATGTGCAGGCAGGAAGGCAAAGTTTGATAGGCTGTTGACCATTCAACGGGACATGCAGTGCTATTTATGAGCAAGAGCTTTGGCGCTCTGGGGGTCCGTAGCAAAGGCATCCTGTTATCCATTAGCCCACAGGAGCCATCCTTCTGCAGCTCGTTCATAGTGAAAATTTAATCTCAGGTTGCCTGCCATCACTTTTGAAAGGGATTTGCTCAGGGAATGGAAATTAATTTCAATAGTTGCCTAAATAAAATCTAATTAACAGGATGAATTTTCTCCCAGGAACACATGTGCCATACATTCTAGAACCATTCAGAAATGATTTACCTTGAGTGGTTTGGCTTTCTTTCTATGTTGCCTTTGCCATAGCTCTGGTCCCTCATCAGGGAAATAGCCCAGAATTGGCTAAAGGGAGAATGATTGCCTTTCGTAACCTTTAAAAGGTCACTGCAGGCCTATGAATTTAAATCCATGGGGGAAAGAAAGTGGTGGAGAGCTTCTAAGCTTGGATGGGGTTTTGTGGTTAGATGTGATGCAACCAGGAGCAAGTATTAGAAGTTATGTTCTCCAGATGGCTGCACGTCTCAGCTCAGGCCAGAGATACTGTTCAATTCCTCTGAGCCGTTTGTGTGAAATATGTCTGGGACGGAAAGTACAACCAAGTAAGGAAGGAGTATGTAAAAGAAGAGCCAAGTTTAGAGAAATTCTTTTCCATGCAGCTGGATCCAGCTCTGTGGAGGAATTCGTTGGGCTCCCTGGAGCAGGAACCCTGGAGAGTACACGCATGCCCTTACTCAAACAGTGCCCTTGCTGGGAAGGTACTGGCAAAAAGAAGAGAAGGAACTTGTTCTTTGTGGAGAACATAGAGCGTAACGTTATTGACAAAGATGATCACATCAGGTAAGATGGAGAGTAGATTTCCCCATTTTATGGCATGAGGAGACTGTGTCAAAAGGATGGTTAAAGAACTTGTCCAAGAAGTGAGAACAAAAATTTAAACCAACACAAACAACTGAATCCCACGTGCTCACAAGCAGTGCCCTGTGCTACCGTTAACATTGTAATCACAATCACAAGTTAAAATGTTTACCCCTTTGAACACTTCAACCCCATGTTTGTTTCTTCAGCTAAATAAGGTAGACATGATTAGGATATGGAGGTGAATGATTCACCTAAGCTACACAGATAGCTGAGTCCCCTGGGACAAATAAGTCACCCGATTCCTGCTTGGCAATTTCTTGTTTCATCTCTAGTGGAAGCTGGAAATGTGCTTGGTAGGGCATTCTTCTTGAAAAGACGCTGTGCTGAGAATCTGAATGCTCTTCGTCTTCATTCTCTTCATTGCAGAAGAAGCCCTGTTTTTCTGGAATGTCTCTTTCCCACGTAGAGCTTTGCTCTGGTCACAGTGCTAGCTAGACAGAGGACAGAGATGCTGACCAGTGCTCTTGGTCCCAATTATATCCCACCATGCCTTTGGAGATGAACGGAGTAGTAGCTGCATCCAGTAGCTGACCGTGTATGCCCTGAAGGTGACCAGTAAAAGGGTAGTGGTTGTGTTGGGAACACCTTTTCCTTCATGGGTACTCGGATTTGGGCTGATTTTCTAATACCCTTGTGAATAGCTTAGGTCTACGAGGTTTCTTTGAGACTTAGACTTGCTTTGGGTCCTGGTTTGACGTGATATCCTGAAATTATTGAAAACCTGATTGTGGCCAACTCTTTCTCTGAGCATTAGGTATCTTAAGGCTTACTGTGTGGTGCTGGCTACTCTTGTCTGCACCATTCTGGGATTAAATTATAATTAGCCCACCCCTGTCACAAATCACATTTCAACTTCATTTGTGCACTTTTAACTCTTCAATAAATCCTGACAAAGGCTTACACATACTGATCGACTGCTGCAAAACGGTGTGGTTAAATCTGAGGGTCTTTTGAGATTTGCAATATTTGCATATACAGGACATTTGAAAAATAGGCGGGGCGTGGAAGGAGCTGTCCGGGCTTTTCCTGTCCACATAGCTATCTCATCTCCCTGTTGATTTCTGAGAAATATCAGAATAAAAGGCTGGTGACTTTGTGTTTTTAAATTAAAAACAATTATCACCATGTGAATAATTGTGCTGGTTGATTCATCAGGCTAGGTTATTCTGTCATTAAGAATTAATCTGTGCAACTTCTATGAAATATTAAAACTAAAACTCCATGATTTCTAAGAAAAGTGATTCTTAGCCTGATTGAAAATGATAATTTATCTGTAATCAAAAGGCATAAGTTGTTTCTCATTTCAGTTGCCACGTTTGGCCTTGGGCAAATGAGAAGCAGGGAGATTTAATTAATTAATGTATTTGTTTGAGACAGTGGCTCACTGTGTAGCTTGACTCATCTGGAACTCAGGTTGTCCTCAAACTCACATAGATCTGTCTGCTTCTGCCTCCTGGGTGTGGAGATTAAAGATGTAAGGAGTCATTGTTTTAAAATTATGCATGTGTATATGTATGTATGTATATGTTGAAGTTTTTCCAATTGAGGTGACAATACTCTCTACCAGAACTATAGACTATCTAACACAAAAATGTCAGGGCCAGGCATAGGAAACGTCCTTTTGAGCTGTTGGTGGGGGAGTTCAAGAAAACCCCAAAACGATGTAGTCTATTGCTTTTAGACCCTTGCAAACAAAGAAGGTAAGACCCAAATGATAAAGACACCACACATTTTGGCCACAGGACTCAAAGGAATCAGTCTGGATCTAACTGCCTAAGGACTAGTTCTCAGAATCAGAAGGGACCATGGGAGAACACCCATTAGCAGACCTACCCAGCTGTAATGCCTATGACTCTCAATGACTAGCACAGCCAGCTATTCTGAAAGGGGCAATGATGGCACTTATATCCTGGGGCAACCAATAACCACCCAAGGAGATGTAAGGCCAGCTCAACCAGGAGGCATCCATTCACGTATGACACTATAAAATTAGCCAACTACCAGTGTCTGGTGAGGCCATGGAACCTAGAGGAGAACCCAGCACTGGCACTTTTCAAAAATCTCCAACTGCACTCTAAACATTTGTCCTTTGAGTAATCCAGAAGAATACTGCTCTAGCCCTCATCAAAGAAATTTCCTTTTAAGAAGGAAGGAGACTGTTACAGAAAGCCACAATTGGTCAAAATGCAGAGATTAAGTGACTATGGGGTGCATACACCCAGTTAATGTATATCCAACACAACCTCTACCCTTAAGGCTCAGGGAACATCAGAGAAGAGAAAGCATGAAGACCAGGGCCCGGGCATCAGCTGCTCGACAGCCTCAAACACAAGTACATAAAGTTGGGATGTGTAGGGAGGAGGGCATGGATCTGAGAGGGATTGTAAAGAATTCTCAAAGAGTTAATAACCTATTTTACTATTTAAAGGGGAGGGGAGGCACATTTCACCACAGTAAACGGATTTGATCTGTTAAATACTCAGCACAACTGACTATTCCACATAACAGCTTTTTTAGGCCAACGGAGGCTCATGCCCCTGAATGCAGACTGCATTGTCTTTTCTTTGAGTTCCAGACTAAAAATTGATGTTTCCTTCTTAAATATGAGCTGCTATGGAGAAGAGGGAGGCAGGGACAGAGAACCACATGACTAATCCACATGCCTGCCGGGCTGATCTTTCTCTTTGCAAAACATCAAGTTTACTTAACTAACAAGCTATAGCAACTTGGCGTTTCTGTGAACACAGTTTAGCTCAGAATTCCCATGTGCTTTTCTTGAAGTTCAGTTCTCTAATCTCCTTGTGTGCATCTTGGCAGAGTTCCCTGACTGTGTGTTATTCTCTGAGTTACTTGGGACCCAGCCGAAGCAGGGCAACTTCTGCAGGGTCTCGGGTGGCAGAGGGGAGGGGCAGGCAACCGGGTCAGGCCAAAATGATCCACTCATGGGCTGTGACTCCTGACCGTTTTTTAGAATTGCAAACACCAGTTCCCTTCTCTCTTCAAAGTGCTGGGTGGCACTTTTAAAATTAAAGTGTATTAACACTGTTTGTTTTCAGAATTTGGGGCGGTATAAAATGGGTCGGAATTCATTGTCCCAGAGTTTCGGAGAAGGTAATTGCAGGTATGTTAATTGAATTCTTACCCATGTACTTGGCACCAGGCAAAGCTTAGCCTTGTTTCCACAGCCCTATGAAATAGGTCTTCCTACGAGCACTCCAGGTGAAAGAAGAATGTCTGTGGCCAAGGGCTCACCGGAAGTAATGATGGTGGGGTTTGGATGTGAGCACAGGAATAAGGAATGCAGTCTTACTACAGTTAGGGAGAAAGGCTCCCTGGGTGTGCAGGCCAGGGGAAAGAGCATGTTCATGGTGGCCTGTGAATGTTCTTCGGAGGTCACCTGGCAGCAGGTCGTCAGGATAGGTTTCTCTAATGCCCTTAGGGTCCCTGAGACCAAATGTACCTACTAAAACTAGTGCTTTGGAACTAAAACTAGTGCTTTGGAAACATGTAGAAGGCATAGGACTCCTCCAGAAAGGTTCGTACTGGAGCTGTCCTGGATGCAGGGATGCAGACAAATGACTGATCCTCTGAAGTCTTCTGTGTAGACTACCATGTGACACCTAGGCTGTCTGAAATCATGTTACAAATCTGGAACCTTCCCAGTTGGGCCTCCCGTTGGAGTTCATGATATTTGAAACAATCGCTCTTTTTGTTTGTTTGTTTTGTTTTTGTTTTTCGAGACAGGGTTTCTCTGTGTAGCTCCAGCTGTCCTGGAACTCACTCTGTAGACCAGGCTGCCCTTGAACTCACAGAGATCCACCTGCCTCTGCCTTCCCGAGTTTTGGGATTAAAGGTGTGTGCCGCCAGTCTTAATAGTCAAGGCCACTGGCAACATGGTTAGATTTCCCAGCTGGCCACCCTGCATGTTATTCTAGCATGGAGCATCACAAATGTGATGTTTTTCTGTTGGCTTAGCAGCTGCAAATGAATTTAATAATATATGTTTTAATTATCATCTACAGCCCTCTGGTCCCCCAGTCAGTGCCCCACCAGCCACTCAGGCAGGGCCTGGAGGGCCTTCCTCTCCTGAGGCCATGGTTCTGTGAAATGTAGATTTAAACTATGTCTCTGTTGTTCTATTTATCAACAAAGACATGGAAGTCAGATGTGGGGGTGAAAACCTACTATGTCAGAGAGGCCAGCTAGCAGCCAGCTGATCTTGCTTTTTGGTGGGAGACACAGCAAGAGAGATATCTCTTTGGTTGTCCCCAAACCAATAGAAGCACCAAACTTTAGTCCTTCCATTTCAACTTCTCTGTCCAAATTTCTGGATTCTCTATGGCTAATTCCAGCCAGCTCGTCGCTGGCTCTGCTCCATGGCCAACTTTATTAAGAGGCTTGGAGTGCCACAGCGCCACCAAAAATATCCTGCAACACAAATGCAACACAAACATTGCAGAACTGTTCAATGCACCTAAGCAGGTATTTCCTGTCTACCCTGAGCACAGGTGGAGGGCCAAGGATACAAGAAAAACCACCCTTCGGTTCTCTCCCTGGCCCGGCACCTAAGCGGTTTTATTCTCTCAGTGTTGGGCTTATTTCTGATGATTTCTTAGCTGTGGAAAAGGTGAAGCTATGTGATACTTTCGTTTTTGAACCCAGTTCTTTATTTTGTGATTGATGGCAGTTCTTCTTCAGGAGTTGGTCCCAGCAGATTGCGCTGCGGCACCGTCAGCTGCACCGTGCTCACCTTGTGCTGTTGCTGTCATGAGCACTTGTTTTTTTCCAGCCCTTCTGATCCTGTCACTCTCCTGTTAATGCCTTCGAGGTCTGCCACTGTTTTTAGGATGAAGTCCAAAAGTATATTCACTTTCTTTTGTTTAGCGGGTACTTACATATTGCTGGATGTGTTCCAGGGCCTGTTCTAAGCATTTCATATCTGTGAACACCTTTGGACAGTGTAGTATTAATCTTCTAATCTTCAAGGATTGTTGGAGCAGTCTCAATGTTTGTATCACCTCTAGTTCAAATATTAAAACTTAATCACCAGGGTGAGGTATCAGGAAGTTGGACATTTGTGATGTGGTTTGTTCCTGAGGGGGTGGATGCCCTCATTATTGACATTAGTGCCTTGGACATGACACGCTAGTGGATTTACTAGCCCTTTTTATCACTTGAGGACACAGTCAGAAGGCAATACTCAGAGGCCAGCATGAGCTATCATCGAAGATGGAGTATGTCTTCATCTGGAATTTCTAGCCTCTCAGAATGGTGAAAATACATCTTTTGTCGTTTATGAGCCATTCAGTCAAAGGCATTTTGTTAGAACAACCCTAACAGACTAGACTGCTTATGTTTCTCATTCCATTCCATAGATGGGATCATGGTAGCCCATGTTAAATATCTTGCCCATGACCAGGTAACTAACAGGACGGGGGTATCTGGGCTCAAGCACATGTGTTTGATTCAGCACTTGCAGAACAATGGTTCTTTCAGGGCCTTGAGAACCCCTTGTTCATGTCAGCCACTACACAAACACCTGATCAGAACTCCAGGCACTGCTGAGGGCCTTCGACACACCCAGCATCCAGTGGTCTTTTAGCTCACAGTGTGAAGAGCAATTTCCCCCACCCCTCCCCCAGCTGAGCACTTACTCCACAAGCACCTTGTATTTTCTCCTTATTACATATAACACATTGGTGAGTAAGTCACTCGTTGAATAATGTGGGCATTTTTCACTTCCATTAGAGCTTTACCCAACTCGAGGGTAGAGAGCGTGTTGGCTTGCGTCTTCTGTGCCCCTCACAGCACTCAACAGGTTGCAGGTGCTAAATTGCCAATATACTACATTTAAGCCATTGAAGCTGCCCAACTGGAGCAGCCACCCAGGGAGACTGGAGTTCTGGGAGGGATGAATGTGCCTGGGAGGCAGAAGGTTTGCTGCTAGCTCCCTGCCTGGCTAAGAAATGTCAGACAGACCCGCTTAATGCTTAATCTCTTCATTTGTAAAGGAGGGCCCAAACAACTCATATCTAAACCAAAAGATATTTGTTAGGGCCGAACGAGAAGACATGTGCTCAGGAGTTCACTCTGTCTAGCCTTTTATTGGTTGTTATTCTTTTCACACTTAGGAAAATTTATTTTTTTTACTCTTATTTTGTTGCTGAAGCATTTGATATAAAAGTCACATAAAAACCAAATAAATGTCTCTGGATCCAGTTAATAATAGTCGAGAGATACCTGGCATGAAGGAATCTTTTGAATTGCACTTTCAGCATGCAGTGAGAAAGATCTAGATTACAGGCAGTGTTCTGGTTTTATGTGTTCTGCCAGGGATGCCACCAGAGTTTTGTCACATAGTAGTTAATTCTAGTACATGTTTGTGTAATTGTCTGCACCTCTGCTTTGTTTTTCAATGAGATGATTTTAAAATAAAACTGCAACAATGTCAGGAAATACCCGGGTCAATCTATAAAAGATAGTTTCAGTAAGTATCTATATTGATGACAGCCTTAGCCAGGAGGGGACACATTTCTCTGGAAAGCCCCAGATTCTGCACAGTTTATGATTAGCGGCTGTCCATCTATCCAGGGGACTCTGCTCTGCCACATAGG
>LOEQ01016053.1:0-14100 GCA_001685075.1 Bramus lutescens | reverse complement strand
GTCTGTCTCTCTGTCTCTCTGTCTGCCTCTCTCTCTGTCTCTGTCTGTCTGTCTCTCTGTCTCTCCCTCTGTCTCTCTCTCTCTGTCTCTCCTCTGTGTCTCTCTGTCTCTCTATCTCTCTCTCTCTCTCCCTGTTTGTGGGTATGTGTACCTGAGTGTAGGCACTCAAGAAACTCAAATATGTTTGGTCCCCCGGACCAGGAGTCACAGGTATCTGTAAGCCACCTAACCTGGGTGATGGGATCTGAACTTGGTTCTTTTAGTAGGAGCAGTGTGTACCCTTTGGTTGTTGTTTTCCTGTCCTAACGATATTTATTTAGTTGATTTGTTAAATAATTTTTGAGACTATATTATAGTTACATCGTGTTTCCTTTCTTCGCTCTGATTAAAACATCTACAACATAACTCCTGCACCTAAGGTTCAGGGATCATTTCAGAAGAAAGGATGGGAAGACTGTAAAAGCCAGAGGAAGAGGGAGTTTGCTGTGAGACTATGTCTCCTAGAACTGTCAGAGTTTCACCCGTGAAGTCTCACCAGCATGGCTGCCTAAACAATGACCACCAGTGCACACTCTTAACCGTTGTGCCTTCTCCCCAGAACTAGTAGTTGAGTTGAGCAGTGTGTGGTGGAGGGTGTCCTTGTTCAGAAACTGTAAAGGGAAGGTGTTGGCAGGGGAACATCTGCCAACTGGAATTCTGTTTCCAGGTTCATATCTCTCATGCCCTCACGTTACTGTAGAGACGCTCAGGGAATCCCTTGCCCAGGTTTGTAGCTCATGCCCCCTCATGTTATTGTGGAGACATCCAAGTTACTCCGTGCCCTGCTCCGTGTCATCTCTCTGTCTCTCTAACTTTCTCAATTGCTGTCTTCTCTCATTTGCAGTGCCACTTTTGGGTGGCATGTGCCTTTCCATTCAGACATCTGGTCTTCAGGGTGTCTGACTCACATAACTGGGCTCCTTCTCAATGGTGACCACATGGATCCTGCAGGGAAACCTCTACTATATTCTACCTTGTTTGGCCTTCATTAAATCTTGACACATCACTTCCGGTCCAATGTTTCTAAGAAGTCCATTGCTCAAATGTGATAACATTAGAGGAATCAAAAGGTGTGGCTATGGAAGTAAAAGGGAGGCTGGGCAACTGCTACAAGAAAATGATGCAGGAGTCACATCATCTCCGAGCTTCTATGGTTATTTAAAATTAAGCAAATTGAAATTAAATTAAAACTTCACTTTAATTTCACTAACTACATTTCAAATGCTGACTAGTGGACCATGGCTAGTGACTCCTTCATGCTGGATTCCCCAGTATTTAAGGCTGCAGTTCACCAAGCCTGGATAGCTCCCTGAGTTCGGCATAACATGGAGGACTCACTCCTGCCCTATCCTATTTCAATGCACCATCTATTTGGAAGCTGTCCCTGAGCCTGGGTGCCTAACTTATCTTAAGTATGTGTGACTTTTGACATAGTCCCTGCCAATGCTCCCCCTCTGCCATCCATGATACTTAGGTATTGTGCTCCAACTGTATGGTAGGACCGTGCTGCCAAATGCAAATTAGGTGATGGATCAGCTTCTGCCCCATCCTATATTTTCCCATTATAGATCCCAAACAGAGCTGAGCTGTCTCCCTGAAGCAGACTTCTGGAGGGCTATTTCCATCCTAAGCACAGGCCACATGAAGCCCTGCGCACTGACTATATTTGTTCTCCTAGCCTAGTGAACAGTGGACCACAAGGAAAAGGGAGACCCCACAACTCCACCAGACAGAGTATATGGAAAACATTTTCATTAGCACATAACACACAACAAAATGAGTTGATACACAGAGCTGCCATGGTCATAGACTCCTTGGCTGTGTGAAGAGGTGTGTCTTAGTGTTTTGACTGTGGCAACTCATAAGGAAAACATTTAATTGAGGGGACTTGCTTACAGTTTCAGAGGTTGAGTCCATTATTATCATGGTGGGGAGCACAGCGGCGTGCAGGCAGACGTGGTGCTGGAGAAGGAGCTGAGAGTCCGACATCTTGCAGGCAACAGGAAGTCAGCCGAGATCCTGGGCAGCATCCTGAGCACAGAAAACTTCAAAGTCCACCCCCCAGTGACACCTGTCCCCCCACAAAGCCACACACACTCCAGCAAAGCCACACCTCAAAATAATGCCACCCCCTCTGTGATTATGAGCTTCTGGGGGCCAGTTACATTCAAACCACCACAGGATGGCTGTCTTCTGAGACTTACGGGAGCTGCATGTGAGGATGGGGGAGTCTCTCATGATGCAGGATGACCCCGTGTCCAGCAAGGTTTTTGAAAGTCCAGAAATTCATTAATTCTATTACTAGAAACCTAGTCATTGTAGCCTCAGACGAAATCCTAACTGTTTTGCATGTAAAGTGATATTTGAAGGGTTTTACTACATACTGAATCATCCAGCTGTTCCCAAACTTATGTGATGCTTGTACTTTTCGGCTCAGAACTCCTCAAGTGCCACTCACCATTGCAGAAATTATGACATCCACTGCGATGGTGCCCATTTAACTCACCAATAAGGAACCAGTTTACTGACATGCAATGATCTTACATGGCAGTACAAAGTATCCAACTAATCTGTCCTAAGGTTTTGGTACAGCTGAAAGGTGCATAGTATAGCCTTTCTATTTTTTCCTGGAATTAAGGCATTATATTATTTTTATATTATATATTAAGGCATTATATTATTTTATTTAAACTGTTGATGAAGGTTATATCACCTATCCATTTTAATTACAACACAAGTAAGGGGCCATTAGAAAATATTTGTGGTATAGAAGGACGTCATCCCATTGAACAGGGAGTTCCCCTGAGGCCCTACACAGAGGAGTCTTCCTCTCTCACCTGCTGCCTCGACCTCTCCCCAGTGGCCTTTCGCTCTCTCCCAGGCCCAGAAAATGAACAAACTCCTGTTTCAGTCCTCCTTGCTGACTGTTCCCTGGCTGGAACACCAATTTCTTCGTGGGCTCGTTCTTTCCTTCCCCACTCTCTCCCACGCCCCCTTCACTCTCCAGCCTCAAATCTTTCCTCCCTCGCCCCAGCTTTTCTCACACAATCTGCACTGAGTCTGAAGAGCCACTTGCTGTATTCTCCTTGGCTTTCTCCACGCAGCAAGGACTTCGCCTTGTTCACCGTGAGACCCAGTGTAGATGCACAGGCATGGTGCTCTGAGGAGATGACGCAGTCAAGTAAGTGCCTGCCATGCAGACGGGAGGACCTGGGTTTGACTCCAAGCAATCACATGTAAAAGCCACCTGTGATAATGTGTGTGCCAGTCACCCCAGTGCTGGGGGGCGGAGGGTAGAGACAGGAGGGTCCCCAGGACTTGCTGCCAGGCTGATTAGTGAGTTCTGGATCCAGTGAGAAACCGTGTCACGAGAAAATAAGGTGGAGAACAATTAAGACACCCAGTGTCTAATCTACACACACACAAGCACCTATCCTACCCCCACACATAAATCACCATTCAGATGGGAAGGAATCTTGAAATCTTCAAACGACATATTTAAGATGTTAGGAACACGTATAACATGGGTAGATACTAAGACTGACTTTCCTCTAAAGAGAAGAGAACACGTTTATGACTTTCAGATGCATTAAATATCCCAGTGCAATGAATACAAAAAATAAAATTAAAATATTGTTCATTAAAAAATACTCCAGAGCTAGGCATGTCCAGCACCCTTTCTTTTTAGTCAGTATTCCAGGTTTGCTATGGCCAGATTACTTTCTTTATACAGGCTGTCCCAGATTTTTCCACGGCCAGCATCTTCTCCTCATGCCGAACAACCCACATTTGAGTTGCCTGTTTTGGGGTTTTGCTAAGTTGTATCCGGGAGCAGCTTCACAGTTACCTTATGGCTTGTAGCCTGCGGTGCCTATAGAGGCCTCGGCTCCACCGTAGATCCTGTCAGGCAGTTGTCACAACACTAATTAAAACCGGAAGAAGAAAGGCGTTGCACGTCATTTTCTGTATTGGATGCCTGCGTGTTATGGGTGCATCTCTATGGAGAATTCATACATAAACTGACAACTGCCTGGGAACTCTACCGACACTCAGGCAGGATGCTGTAAATAGGGAGACTGTAGCACACCGAAATGTGAGCTCTGTCCCATGCACTGTATTTTTAACAAGAAATAGGAGCTTACTGCTTTTCTTTATTTTCCAAGTTATATTTTACTTTCCTCCCACCAAGTATCAGGTGCCTGTATCTGCTGTATGGATATTTGTTGCTCCTATATCCAGGCACTAGGCTCGATTGCTATGAAGCAAAGGAGATATTTCTTCTGTGTTCATGCATATTGACACAATTTTAGATTTGTTTCAGATGTGCCCAGCTATCACATATATGAACTTTATTAGGCATGTTGCATTTTAATACATATGATATAAGCTAAAAAGCAGGGGTCTTTGCTGGTCCCCAGTGGAAGAGTAGAAAGAAGACTTTGAAGAGATAAGGCCCTATTCCTTGTGCCAAAGATCAGTGAGCCTGTGGACAGCCGGGTGTTCTGCATGCCTTCCCCTGAAGGATGCTGGGATCAGCAAGGTAACAAAGAATGCGGGTGACAGAAAGAGCAGGCAGAAGTAGGAGGGACGTCGAGAGTCCAGGGCATGCAGACACAGAATAGAAAATGGAGCTAGTGTCAATTGTCATGGAAGTTTAATGGTGCAGTTGCAATTCTGTTGAACACAGCACACCATTCTGCTCATTCTTCAGCATGTCTATTAACATATTTCTGTAGTCACTGCTAGCTACGAAAGTGTGGAAAAGCCCCGACTTGTTGCAGAGGGTAGAAGAAGGGGGAAGGTCCTTCATCATAAGTTACTTGAGAAGCATTGAATAAATACTACAACGTCTATGTTAACTTTTTTGATACATTAAGCAACTATGCAAATAAGTCTACCCAAAGCGTGTGCTCTTAGCAGCCCTGACAAAGAGTGCAGCTTGCAAGTGCACAGTTCATGTAGAAGCATCTCTGGTGTGGGAGAATTATCTGTATTCTGTCAATCATGTTTTAAATAAGTGCTGATTGGCCAGGCAGGAACTATATATAGGTGGTTCAACAATACAGGAAGTAGAGGTGGGGTGATGAGAACAGGAGAATGCTGGGAAGGAGGAAGCCCATTCCTCCCAGTCCTCCCCAGACACCAAAGAAGCAGGATGTGACCTACCTGGCTGAGAAAGGTACTGAGCCATGTGGCTGACATAGATAAGAATAATGGGTTAATGTAAGTTACAAGAGTTGATAAGAAGCCTGAGCTAATGGGCAAATCAGTTTATATCTAATGTAGACTCTGTGATTTTCTTTGGGGGCTTACCAGCTGTGGGAACTGAGCAGGACATAAACTCCAATGAGCAGGCCCTCATGTTACACATCTCCACATTCTGAAACATTACACTGGGGGTCAGATCATTTCTCAATTATCTTCCCATCCTGCTATGTCACTCCTTTATTTAGTGAATTTGTAGTATTAAATGGTTCAGGGGGTAGGGGGTAGGCAGAGTCCAGTAACTAAAGCAGCAGACTAAACATTAACTTTCTTCTAGAAGGAGACCGAGAATAAAGAAAAAACATGGTGAGCTCATTAAAGAACTCAGTAGAAGCACCAGAGTGCCAGAGTCAGGACACAACGGTGGTATCAAATCCTGCAGTGGGTCTCATAGCAAAACTGATCTTTGAATAAAACTTTGACAGTCATGAAGGATTAGTTACATGACTTAATGGAGGAAGACTAGTCCAGGCTAGGAGTAAAGCCCAATGCAAGAACCCTGGGGCAGCATATCTAGAAAGATGAGATGCCAGAAACCAGATATGAGGCCAGTGTAGTAAGGTCATGTAACAAGAAGAGACAAGAGGAGGTAAAATCAGAAAAAAAAGAGCCCTGATGTCTTAGAACTTCCCATGGCAAGGAGGTGACCTCTATTCCAAATGAAATAGGGCACCATAGAGTAAAGAAGCCTGAGCACAGGGGTGGTCTCTGCAAGATGGTCTCTGCAAGTACCCTGTTTATAAGATGATGGGGGCCTAGTTCTGTGTGAGACGTGATAAGGTATGATTTACCATGGTCAGGTGGTGAGGAGTGGGTGGAGTGGGTGTTTTCATAGTGGACTTCAGGACCCAATGCACATAACAGGAAAAAGAAAGGAATCTATTCTAGGATCTCGTTTTCTTTTATATGCATACTTTTATATTCATTGTTCTGTACAGTGGGCTTCATGATGACATTTTCATATAAAGTTCTTTGAGCAAATTTACTCCCTAATTATTTCTCTTTGAATTTTATGATTTTGGTTTAGTTTGATCGTATGCATGAGATAAATCATGGTATTCTTTGAGTCTAGCTCATTTTTGCTTGATATGACGATCTCTAGCAACCATTCGTTTTTCCTGAAAATGATTTTGCTATGTTTTCCTTTCCAGCTGAAAAATTACCAGTAGATGCCATGTTTTCTGCATCCATTTCTCATTGGCAGATGAACAACAGCACTGATCTCTTTTGTTCATGACTTTGTTGTCATGAACAGTTACCATAAACATGGATGTGCAAGTGTGGAATGCTGGCTTTGATTCCTCCGGGTTTTATAGATAGGGGTAGGTTTATAACCACGTGACGGTTATATTTTCAGTATGAAGGGTCCCTTACACCTGAACTCTCACGAGCACTGTGGAGAGTTTGTTATTACAGATCTGACAGGGCTGATGTGGAGTCTCCGTGCAGTTTGATTTCTATTTCCATGCTGTCTAAGGAGGCTGAATATGTTTTCATGTGTTTACTGTGAATTTGTGTTTCTTCTTTCACGAACTTTCTGCTCCATTAATCTTTTGGTGGTTAAGTTTCCGAGTTCTTGCGTATTCTGGACAATAGCCCCCTGTCAGATGAGTAGTTGACCAAGCTTGTCTTCTGTACACGATCCCTTCACTGTTTGCTATTTCCTCTGCTGTACTGATGCTCAAGTCATATTTTCTATCTTGGCGGCTTCTGAGATGTGTTTTCTCAGAGAAAACATTCTGCCATGTGTGGATACCACATGGAAGAAGCCAGCATTCTAGTAATGAATTGTGCCTTCTTTGGAGCAGAGGTTGTGAATTTGCCTATGTCCAATCCCAGGACAGCTCATCACTCTGTATACAGGACAATCTTTAAACACGATATAAAAAAGGGTTGTATGCTCTCATTTACACACAGGTTGTGTGCATAATCTTCCCATACATTGTCTTGGACATTAATCAACAAATAGCTCTGGTACCCTAATTTACTATCTGTTCAATATCTATATCAGTCTAAGTAATATTATTGGCCATTGATTTTTACCTCAGAATGGAACTTGAATTTGACCTGCCATTCTGGTTTAATTATTATTTTTGGTTAATTGTGACTTTGTTAGAAAACCCACTTCTGTGAAGTTCAAGGTTTTTCTTTAGGTGTTTCCCAATAACAGAAATATAACCTGCCTTATTTAACAGTAAATACCCGTAATTCAAGGGGCAAACCCTGGTGATTGATGCCAAAATGTTCTGAAGCAACAACTGTCTGAAGAGCCGACGGAGTAAGCACACCTTCAGAGCCATACTCCACAAGAAATGCGCCTTTTATTTTAACTTCGCCTTCCCAAAGTCTGAACTTAAGAACGCCAATTATCACTTGAGCCCTGATGTGAGCAAGCTCTTGCATTTTGCACTGGAGGGTTCTCTGATTTTAACATAATTCCATCAAGAAGCCATGAAGGTAGAACTCAGAGCTCTTCTTATGCAGCGCCTTCCTTGCTCCATGGCACAATATCCTAAGGCCAGCAAATGACGGCCTGGTGAACACCGTTGAGTTTATACACCTGGCCCAAGTCATCCAGGCTGATTCAGTGGGATTTCAGCTCGGATTGTTGGATGTAAACCTCTTGGGTGTTCATCATCTTGCAGTCTGCCTCTTAGTCTAAACTTGCCCAATGATAATCACATTCTGTCTCCCACATTTCGAGCTTCCACTTTTACAAAATCCTGCGGAAAAAAAATGAGGACAGAGTATCTCACCCAGTTTCTATAGTTTACCAATCCTGGGCAAATTTGTCCAGTCTGTGGTGAAACAGCTCATTTCCAGCCAAATCTCCCATCTGGACAGCCAAAGTGGAAGATACAAACATTGCCCTGTTAGAATCAGATGAAATACAACTGGGGATTCTTGGCATAATGACAGAACAGGGACTCCAAGTCCCTTGCTGGTGTTGTTAGTGGTCTCTTATTGATACAACAAAAGCACCTTCCTGGAAGAACTCACTAGAACAGTGTGCTCGGTGGACAGTCTATCATCACAAGCCACCTTTTGAGTTTTCAGATAGAAGGACAGAGTTTCTGTTGCCAAAATGGAGCAAAGTTGTATCCGTTCCACCTCGACATCATAATAGTGCTTGGCACTGGTACCGGGAGCACAGTAAATACTAACTCAACAAAATCAATTTGTTCAATTGTGGGACTCAAAGAGGAACACCAAAGCTAATCGTCTGGAAGGTTTTGTCTGTCTCCTGTGTCCATCCCTCAGCCATGGGTTCTTTAATCACCTCTTAGCTACTGGGAATGTCATGGACCCTTCAATCCTGAGAAAACCCAAGGGAGGGAAGGGTTGGGGCCACATGTCGGATCTCTTCTCCCCAGAACAAGAATCTGTCCCGAGAGAAGGATCCAGAACACATTTCAGGCAGGTTTCCAACTTCAGAGGGCAAGGAGATCAAAAGGGAGAAGGAAGGAGGAAATGGGAGAGACATGAGATTCAGAGACAGCTGGAGGTAGAAAACATTGAAAAGTAGAAAATTGCTGGGCAGCGGTGGTGCATGCCTTTAATCCAGAACTGAGGAGGCAGAGGCAGGCAGATCTCTGAGTTCAAGGCCAGCCTGGTCTACAGAGCCAGTTCCAGGACATACAGAGAAACTCTGCCGCGCAAAAAAGGTTGGGGAGCAATGAAAATGAGGAAGGAATGCAAGCTCTCAACCGCAGCTTAAGAAGACCCTCCAGAATAATTTGGTCCAGCTAATCCTCTCCTATTTCCATGTCCTTAGCACTTAGGGAATTGTAAGATATATAGGCTTCAAGATAGTCATCTAGGAAGTCTTTTTATTGATCTATTGTCTTCCTTTATAGAACCCCTAACATCTACCAATTCCCATTTGTCTGTCTCCTCTTACCCCTAGCCTGAAAGACTATCATCTCTAACAGTTCTTTCTATTCTTGCCTCATGACCAATACTTCATAGATAGTAAGTAAAAAACCAAAGTATCATAATGTAAGTCACAGGGTAGAGAGAGACACCGATCTTCTGTGACTGCACATATACAAAAGGCCAAATAAGTGATAACAGAAACCTAACAGGAGGTAGGTGCTCAGAGTAGAAATGTTTTATTTCTTGAACTGAGTGGTCCTTTGGAGTCGGGGAAGTAGCTACACAGAAAAGTCTTTGCCTCTTATGTGCGAACCTCTAGGTTCCATCCCATCACTGAAAACATACCTGTATTCCTAAGCCCATTTGCCTGTCTTCTATAGAAAAATTATAGAGCCATATACTTATGATGTATATGTACACACACACACACACACACACTCAATTAAAAGTTACTAAGAGAAAAAAGGAAAGGAAAGAAAGAAAGAGATAGCTACTCAACACCCATCAAAAGAAACTGAAGTGGATGGGAGATTCTAATTACATAAGGAGTTGCTTCTGTCTTTTTTCTTTTGCTGAGTATGAATTAAAATCGCTTGCAAATTATGCAACAAGCCTCACCAGCATTCCCTAAACATCATTACTCCATAGCACATTTTATTGCACTCTTCATCAGTCATTTATCCTCAACAGATCAACACATCTGTACGCATGTACAAATTACAATCTAATTAAAGAAATCTACAGTATCATGTTTGATGCTATTGATTCCTTAAAATGTACACTGGGAGGGAACAAAAAGATTTCTGTGAGTCAATAAATACTCAAGATGTCAGGTACTGAAAAGTGAATCGTGCCTCTGATTAATTGACTTTAATAATCATCATTTTATTTATGTACAGACCTCGCCAAGGCATTCGGGGAGCTATAAAGTGAGCCATAGCCCATGATTAAAGTGTAATACAAACAATATATAACAAACCTCCCTCCCAAAGTAAAACAAAGGAAAGAGATGGATAGGCTGGAATGAATGTGTAGGTACAGGAGAGGGTGGGCCATAAATTTCTTGTCTTGATGGTGATAGATGCTTCGTTGGGAAGAGGGGAAGTTTCCTGGGGTTGGCCAAGGCCTGTAATTTAATAGAGCTGCGCTGAAATACCGGTCCATGGGGAGTCGGTTCCCATCATGCAGAGATACACTTCCTTCTTGCAGTGCCTGGTGGCAGGAACTCAGATAGTAATAACATCTTTCCTGCAAGCTACAGCCCAGATATGAGTGGGATTTTTCATATGATCCAAGCAGCAGAAGTTAAGGAAGTCACTATAAATTATCCCTCACTTCTTGATGTGGCAAAAAACAAAAAAGGAAACCTAGGTAATTTTTTTTATCAGCGCTTGATGAAATTCAGGATCGTGTAAACATATTTTTGAAAATGCTTATGAGGGTGCGTACAAATGTGGCTGTCCTAAGAGAACAGCAAGGCACTTTGAGCTAGGCATGACCAGCAGTGGCTTTTCCTCTGGAAACCTTCCCCACCCACCTTCCCCTTTCTGGGCCCTCACCTCCTCCATGTAACATGGCTCACAACGTGATGATTATCTATGATGTAGATCATAGAGGAGGGTACAAATGGGGAGGAGGTGAACAAGGAAAGCCTTGAGAGGAACAGGGATTGTCGTGCAAGCCACAGACCTGATTTTGATTCCTAGAACCCATGCAAAAATATAAGATGTGGTGCTCGCATCTGTGATCCCAGCCTTCTACAGAGAAGTGGGGGATGGAATGAGGAACACCACAGAGGAGTGGGAGATGGAGAGAGGAGCACCACAGAGAGGTGAGAGAGGGGGGAGCACCACAGAGAGAGGAGCATCACAGAGAGGTGAGAGAGGGGGGAGCACCACAGAGGGGTGGGAGATGGAGAGAGGAGCACCACAGAGAGGTGGGAGATGGAGAGAGGAGCACGAGAGAGAGGGGGAGCACCAAAGAGAGAGGAGCATCAGAGAGGTGGGAGATGATGGAGAGAGGAGCACCACAGAGAGGTGGGAGATGGAGAGAGGAGCACCACAGAGAGGTGGGAGATGATGAAGAGAGGAGCACCACAGAAAGGTGGGAGATGATGGAGAGAGGAGCACCACAGAGAGGTGGGAGAGAGGGGGAGCACCACAGAAAGAGGAGCATCACAGAGAGGTGAGGGGGAGCACCACAGAGAGGTGGGAGATGGAGAGAGGAGCACCACAGAGAGGTGAGAGAGAAGGGGAGCACCACCAGGAGGCAGCTAGTATGCCTGCTTGCCTGGAGTACTCAGTGCAACAGCCGTGGAAAAGGGAAGGCAGAAAAGAGAACTGGTTCTGGAAAGGTTGCCCTCTGAGCTCCACAAGCCTGCAGCAGCACACACACACACAGCAGTGAAGTAAGAAAATGGAAAGACAGAGCTTACTAAAATCACCTATAGGCAGCTGTTCATAAGGCTTTTAAAAATATTTCATTTAAGTGTTTTGTAACACACATGCATACACACACACGGGGGCGGGGGGGTCTTCATGGTTATATACCAAAGCATTGGCAATGGGTTTTGAGTACTAACATTAATAGAAATCCTGGAAAGAAGACAACAACGCAGAAAGAGTCTGATGGAATAGTCTAATTCAGCAGTTCTCAACTGTGGGTCACGACTCCTGTGGGGGTCAAATGACCCTTTCACAGGGGTCACCGAAGATCATCTGAAACACACATATTTATATCATGGTTCATCACAGAAGCAAAATGACAGTTATGTTGTAGCAACGAAAATAGTTTTGTGATTGGGGTCACCACAACATGAGGAACTGTATTCAGGGTCGCAGCACTAGGAAGGTTGGGAGTCACTGCTCTAGCAACTTTGTTTACCTGTTGTTACACGTTATCTATCCAGCTTTTAAAGATGGAACAGAATGAAAAAATGCAGCTTCATGAAAGGGCCGTGGCAGTTGCTGAATACATTCTGGACAGGAAACTAGTGATGGACTTCTACTCCCTGGTACCGCAGATTTAATGCATATTTAGTTCAGTCATCTGAACTAAACAGAAACATGGAGAAAGATGCATGACAGGAAAGGTAGGGGTGGTTTACAATAATCCTTGAGGCTGATGGTTCGAGGTGGCACCGCCTCACTAGTAAAATCTACATAGATGCAGCTAACCACAAAGTAAAGGGCCATGGCTGCCAAAGGGGACTTTCCTCCAGTTAGAGCAAGGGCAGGGGATTCCTGTTGCTAAATAATTCCACCTAACCTCCCGTTAAATACAACCTTTATCTTAATGCTAAGAAGATACAATGCCATCAATACCCAACAGATCCTATGCCGTGTGAAATGAAGCCGACATTTTTTTTGTAAAAACCTTGCTGTCTAGCTTGGCTGTGGTATCTGGGTCCTTGTTTGATGAAAGCTGAAAAGGAAAGGGAGCCAGAGCTTACTGGGAATCCTTGGGCAATTGGTGATTGATTGGTGGGTGAGGAGTCAAGAGAGCTGCTGCCCAGGGTTGAATAAAAGAACTCCCATTCTTCAGAGAGCTAGAGAAAGATGGGAGAGACAACATGGAAGGCTGCCATCGGTCTGAAAGAAAAGCCACTCTCTGGGAAAGAAAGCAGACGTTTGGGTAAAGAAGGCAACCATATTCCACCCACTGAGCATAAAATCTGACATTAGGGAGGACAAGGGGGGAAAGTCAAGAGAAAGGGGGGCTGAAAACCAGAAACTTGGCATGTCTTTCATTTTTGTAGAACTGCTTCTCCAAGATTTGCCCTTGTTTTGATTGCTGATTTTACCACCACCAGTTTAAGGATTGCTCTGCTCAAAAAGATGCTTTTTGTTTTGTTTTGGTTTGAAAAGCCCACACCATACTCCAGCACTGCCGTCTCATCTTATGTAAGTCTGTTTGCCTGCAGCAGCTGGCAATGGGTGGCTGTCACAGGGGAGAGAAAAATCAGAGGAACACAAAGCCTAGAGTTCGCTCAAGATGGAGCTGAGTGCAAGCGGGGTCAGCAGGTGACAGCTGGATTGCCTTGTTTGTGTTAATTCTTCCTGCACGAACAGTGTTTGTCCAGCTACAGCCTGTGTACCGTCACAACTGTGAAGGCAGTTGGGTAGACGACTCATACAAATAAAAGACATAGAATAGAAAATATATATAGAACATGCTGAGTGTATTTTTTGCTGTTCGTGCATATATGACTTTAAAACCAACCATTCTGCATTGGGAAAGCAAAAAGGTTCATCCCTGGGATCTCTTAGCATCTACACCTCAGACAGAAAGCATCTGTGTGAGGCTGTATTTGACTTCACATGTAACCCTTTCCAAAAGCCCAAAGACAGTAGATCTGCATGTATTAAACGTGTAGCTTTTATACACCACATCTTAGCTTTAGAAAATGCTTCTTGATGTCCTCTTTGCCTTATTTTGCTCTAATGTGTATGCAGCTTTATCAGGGTGCTGTTCTTCTCTGAACACGTCCTCTGTGGTGGAAGATGCCTGACGCAGAAAGGACCCAAATAACTGAAGGTTGCCACTGCCGTACTGAAATCTCTTTAAGATAATACACAAAGTAGGTATTATTCCTAAGGGATGTGCAGCTGCCAAAACTCACATTTACAGTGCACGTATTGCAGTGTGATCTCCTTTAGTGTCTGGTAACCGTCAAAGCAGAATTTCCATTGGCCTATTTCGAACTTGAGTCTGATGGAAATGAATGTCTTAGACTCATGTTTGCAGAATATTGTACATCTAAGTCTATGTAAGTATACAGTTGGTAGACATATTGTATGCCATCTTATCTCATCCATATACCCATCAACAGAACATTGTACATCTAAGTCTATGTAAGTATACAGCTGGTAGACATATTGTATGCCATCTTATCTCATCCATATACCCATCAACAGAACA
>LOEQ01016050.1:0-14107 GCA_001685075.1 Bramus lutescens | reverse complement strand
CTCTACAAGTTGACCTCTATACACTTCTGCTTCTCTACAAGTTGACCTCTATACACTTCTGCTTCTCTACAAGTTGACCTCTATCCACAGCTCCTGAGTGATCGATGAGGTACTCAAAAACAAGAAAGAAGTAAGGCTTGATATTCTCCTAATATTAAGATTTGAGTAAGCTGCAGCACAACATAGAAGACATACAATATAAGAAAACAGACTAGCATCAAATAAAGATCCGAGTTCGATGAATCATGTCTGACCAAAGGTTCTGATCCAAAATACTGAAAAAAATTTTTCAGAACTCAAGAGCAAAACACAAAACCCTAAAATTTAAAAAAAAATGGACAACAGATGAAGAATTTTTTTGGAAGAAGACTATGACAACAGGTTCATTTAAAATTTTCCACATCAGCAATTTTTAGGAAAATGAAAATCAAAAGCATAATGGGAAAACATCTCAGTAGGACTGATCTTTATTCAAAAAACTCAAGATTATAGTACTAATCAGGCTGTGAAGGTGAAGAGAACCCTTGCACATTATCAGTTAGAATATAAATTAGCACAGACATCACAGGCCACAGGGCATAGACTTCTCAAACCACAGTAACAACAACCACACTTGGACTTCCCTATGGCCTTCTGTCATTTACAACATATGTAGAACTGCAGAGTATGTTAATTGAAACAAGAGAGACATGGAAAGATGAGTAACCTCATGATCTTTATTTCTCTTTCTCTCTCTCTCCCTCTCTCTCCATAAACACACACACACACACACACACACACACACAGTAAAAGAGCATCTGTAGAGAAGTGGGAAAGGTTGATGAATGGGAACAAGTCAAAATTGGGAGTAATAAGCTCTGGTGCACTACGGCACAGAAGACTGTCTACAGACGACAGCTGCACAGGATATCTCAGAAAGCAAGAAGAAAGGATTTTGGTTATTTCTACAATGAAGAAAAGATAAGGGTATGAGGGAATTTGTTTAACTTGATTTAAAAATTGCACATGTGTACATGTATTGAGACATCACAGGGTGAATGAAAAATTTATGTCTGTTTTAAAGCTGTATGCATCAGTGAATGCCTTTTTTAAAGGAAAGGAAAAAAATAAAGTCAACATCACTAGGGACGGGATAAAATAAAAATGCAGGGGGCAAGAAGAAATACACACACACATGCACACACACACATATACACAACCTAAAGAAAGAACCAAGTTCAGTTGTTAGAATGCATATTGCAAAACAAAAATTTATTAAATATAAAGCAGATTTTAAGAAGAAAACCAAGTGAAGAGAAAGGCAGAGATCAATGAATAGGCATCCATAATTCTCCCTAAAGATGGTTTCCTGTAGTCACTGTAAGTGTAGTAGTGCGGTTGTTTTCATATTGAAGACTGAGAATATAGATAGTGGCGGAAAAGATGAAAGTATAGTATTTAATGTCCATTGACAGTATCATCCTGTTTTTTTTTATCTCTTTTTGCTATGTCCATTCTTCAAGGTATACATCTGCTGAGTTCTTGCCATCATCATCCTCTCCTACATGAACTTATCTAAGAAGTGATCCTAGCATCTCTCTAGACAGAGACAGCACAGCTGGGTTTCCTTGTGATTGGGGATTGACTAGGATGGTCTCATTCAGGAAAACAGTGGGGAGCCTGTTTTCCTGAAATATAGTGGATTCAAATGATGATATAGTAAACGTTCCAGACACAACTGGAGATGCCAATGTTCTGAAATAGTTGCACTGTTTCATCAATATTCTGGTATGTCTAACTACACTTCAATTCATAAAAACAAAACAAAACAACTGTTTTCTGATAAAGTTCTTAACATGTTAATGAAAAGTCCTGTACTTCAGCTTTGTTATCTATAAAAGAAATATAATAATATCTACTCTTTAAAATAAAGAAATTATATCGTTTAAAATATAAAGAAAAGAAAAAGCAACCCCAAAGGTATATGAAAGACGCAGAAACAGGCAAAGAGGGTAAGCACTTTAACAGCAAAAGGCAGAATGTGGGCTTAATTTAGAAGGGTGATTAAGATCCATCAAGAACTTGGGGTTTCAAGATAAGTAAACCAACTTGAGGAAGCTACATGGGTATGGAAGAACGTGGTGTAGTTTGTAAAGTCTTCCTAACAGTATCTGTCCTGTGCATAGTTTGAAGGTCAGGAAGTGGCTGCTTCAGAAGAGAAAGGACCAGAACATGAGGGAGAAGTGATAGCATCCTGCAGTGAAAGGTTTAGATTTCCTTGACCCTGAGGTGCTTGAGGTCGGGCTCCTAGACCATGACTGGGTTTTGGAACCGGCCGTCTAACACTCAACAATACCTAGGAATGAAGTTCAAACTCTGGGGTGCAGAAGGGTGTAAGCATTGAAGGGTTTCAGTTTTCACCAGGCTTTACAAAGCATCGGTGTCTCAAAATGGACAACTACCCTCAGGTCTTCTGGATGAAATTGAGGATTTTAAATGGGATTATGCTTGGCCTTAGAGTAACTCTTTGGTGGAAGTATGAGGGAACTTGTGGGGAGTGAGAAGAAGCCTTTGCAAACAGTTCAGGCAGAATAAGGCAGAATAAGGGCCTAGGGAGGAGGCAAAATATAGGAGACTATATGTCAGGGCTAGAATGACTTCCTCATTTTCCGAGGACATGTGGAATGTGTATCCTCTGCTAGGAATGATGATAGCTGCTAAATAGCAGTCCTCACAGAGCTGTGAGACTAAGAACAGACTCAATGAGAGATTACTATTTTAATTGTAATTATATAAGTGTTATGTCTTTCCTTAAATTAATACTTCCAGACTTCAGGGACTATGTCTTACCATTCTGCCTTCTTAGCTGTCCTATAGAAAAGTATTCAGTTCATGCCTATCTAATGGAATATCCTAACCCCCTCTTTTGTGATAGTTTGAATGAAAATGGCCCCAGAGGCTCATATATTTGAATATTTGATTTCCAGTTGGTGGAATTCTTTGAGAAAGACTCAAAAGTATGGCCTTGATGGAGAAGGTTGAGCCACTGAGAGTGGATTTTGAGGTTTCAAATGCTCACACCATCACTAGTTAGCTCTCGCTGCCTCACGTTTATAGATGAAGATTTATGCTCTCACTTACTGGTCCAGTGCCAAGCCTGCCTGCCTGCCACCATGATGGTCATGGACTCTAACGCCCTGGGCTGCCAAATTACATGAGCCCAAAATACACCCCAATTAAATCCTTTTTCTTTTGCAAATTGCCTTGGTCATAGTGTTTCTGTCATGGCAATAGAAAGGTAACTAAAGCACCTTCTATGATGTCTGAATACTTCTCGTTCTTGATAATGAGCATGCCTATAACAGACATCTATACTGCTGCTACACTTATCTCCTGTCAAGGAAGAATCATATTTAACCTAAAGTTTACAAGTAGGAAAGTAATAACTGCCTTTCTTCAGGTTTTACTGGGAACCACCTTAGTGTTTGGGAAAGTGATGGCATCTGCTGACCTTTGATCCTTGACATTTTTTAAATCTTTTTGTTTTTAAAGATTTATTTTATTATGTATATAGTGTTTTATTTTTATGTATCCCTGCATGTCAGAAGAGGGCACCAGATCTCATTACAGACGTTTGTGAGCCACCATGTGGTTGCTGGGAATTGAACTCAGGACCTCTGGAAGAACAGCCAATACTCTTAACCTCTGAGCCATTTCTCTAGCCCCCTCCTCCCCTTCACACTTCTGCTTGGCCCTTTATGATGCTTTTCTTCTCCTTGATAAGACAAAATATGAATGCTAAATTGGTCTGTCCTATTCTGCCTTGATCTTCCTTCCTGTTTCATTCAGAGGAGAGCTCTGAGTTTTCAGGTGCTGGGCACTCCACTAGGTTCAGGGGCAATAAAGATAAAAGAATCACAATTCCCTTAATTGGAATTGATAAACTCTCAGATGCCCAAGTAAATCATCATCAGTGGGGATACAAGCAGGGAGAGGGATGGGATTCTTTTCTATCTTAGGAAAAGGGCTGAGGACACAAAGCAGCAGTGAACAAATCCTGCCTCTGGAGACCTCTCCATTTTGATTTTAGGAGTGGTGGCGAACACTACAGGATCATGAGACTGTGCCTGTGAGATGTCTCATTAGATACTTAGAAATAATCCCTTGGAATTTCAGAGGAAGCTGTGGTGGGCACTAGAAATGGTTCCTTTAAGGGGATGCCTGAAGGCCATCTAGTTGAAGACAGTTGTACAGAGTTTAGAAGTAGAATCTGTTAGGACTATTACTAACGCGAGCTCTCTGCAGACGCAAAAATCCCAATCAAGACAAATCACAACAAGCCAAATTAAAGAATATTCAGGTTTAATGGGATTTCTGCGCTCTCTGGTGGCCCCGAGGGCAACCGGGAAGCCAACAAATGTGACCACTGGACGGGTTAGGGGATATTGAAAGGACTTTCTGGGGAGCAGTTTAAATAGACTGGGGGAGTGGTCAAGGTTTTGGCAGGCACAGGGGCGGGGCCTCCAAATATGGAGGCCTAAGACCGGGACTTAGAGAATCCACTGTGCAAACACCTTGTGAACTTTATCCGTGATTTCACACCACAAGATGAAATACTGGCTGTTTAATCATTTTAAAGTTAGCAGGGCAAAACTTGGGAGATTTTTTTGTTTGCTCATTTATTTTTTAAGGAAGAGGCAGAAAATATTTACATTTCTGTCAGCTCCTTAGTCAAGCCTGAGGTCTTCTTGTTGACTGGTCCCAGACTCCTGCTCCATTTCACGTGAGCTTAATGGCTTCTCAAGGCAGTTTGCTAGACCTGTAATTCTCTAGCTGAACAGATTAGCATTTGCAAAGTCAGGCTGAAAATGTTGCTTTACTCTGACTCAATTTTTTTTTTTATTTTTGTTTGGTTTGCCTGGCTTTGCTTGCTCATCTTGTAAATAGTATTTAGCCTTTTCAAAATTATATCTACTTGTCCTTTCCTAAGCCTGCATCATTTATCCCACAGTGGTAAAAGAAGGGCAGGATTCCTGGTTTCAATAGAAATAAAGCTTCTTGATTAAAGTGGGAGCTGGGCATTTGATAGACTTCTGAGTGTATGAGCTAGCTTTTTCATTGTCATGGCTAGAGCTGAGGTCATGGTAAAGAAAACAGTTATTTTCAGTTGAGTTGCTGTCTGGGGAACAGATGACCTGGAGCTGTCATGGCCCTGATGGGCAATAGTTAGGGCATCTTTCCCCCTCCTCTCTCTTTGAGATGATTAAGAGAATTGATAACATCTTGAACTAAATGTCAGCCAAAATCAACACTCAGGAGGTAAGAACAGGTTGAGGCCAGTGAATTGACTTCAGACAAATAAGCGGGCCAAAGGAACAGAATCCCCACTTGGGGAAAAAGCTAAACTGCATCCTGGTGCAGCAGCAAAGAATTATTAAACCTGGTGTTGGAATGAGATGTCACCAACTACCAGAGAAAGGGTGAGAAGGGCACCTCGGTCAAGCTGCTACCTGCCCTTCTCAGCTAAGAAGACAGCTTTATGTTATCATCTCCACGAGACTGACAAGCTTTTGACAGATCGAGCATACCATGTAGTTCCCTGCGAAAACAACTGCTTAAAACCGAGACCGCATCAAGCTGACGGTTCGCAATTCCTTATGCTTCTACAATAAATCACTTCTGCTTGTCCTCTGTAATTCTTTGGATTTTTGAGATAAGTTCCCACTTCAGAATCCTGGGTGGCCCTGAACTTAGTATGTGACCCAAGCTGGCCTTGAACTCACGACAAACCTCTTGATCCAACCTTACTACCGCTGGGACTGCAGCTATAAATCATGCCTGTGGATTCTGGTTCAGAAGTAAAATCACATGCACCTTATTCCATGAAATGTGTTCTGCTCCTTACATTAATCCTCCCTGGCAATTTTAACAGTTTTGGGGTACTTATTAATTTACTGGGTAGTCTAAAGTACATATAGAGAAAGGGGGAAAAGGTGTGGGAGAAGGAAAGAGAGAGAGAAAGAGAGAGAGTACTGTATGTTCGGACTTACATATTTATAGTCATCAGTTGCCTACAACTTGTAATGCAGTTCCTTCTAGGCCCAAAATATCTCTCCTAGTACTCTATGCTGCAGACTATTTTAATTTTCATATGAGCTTAATAATAAATGGCCAAGAGTATAATAAATTCTTTAATGGGATTTAGCTCCATGTGGTTTTTACATAACTTAAGAGCTAGTTTCAACATTTCATTCCTGGGCTCAGAAGGTGAAGGTGTAGATTGGCAAACCTGATTATCAGAGCTCCATGCTTGGGACTCACGAGGTCGAGGGAAGAACTGACTCTGGAGAGTTGTTGCTAAATGCCACACCTGCACCATGGTACACACCTCCACATACACATACCCCATACCCAACACATACACACAAGTAAATCAGTCAACCAATTAATCAATAAACAAAATGTAATTTTTTCTTAGTTGAGACGTAAATGAAAATTTGGTGGTTAAATGGTTAAAATCTTTATGGAAGAGTGTACCGATTTTATAAATATAAATGAATATTAATTACCTAGATATAAAAGTTATCAATCAGAAGGTTGCAATAGCTTCCTTCAGAGCTGGCATCCATTGCATTATCAATTTTATATGCTAGATGCATCTATTTTACCTAGGTACTTAGAAATAAACACAGCAACAGGTTTCAGATTATTGTTCTTAACCTTATACTAGCATCCTGGCCATCCTCACCAATCCCCTACACTCCATTGAATGTGATCTAGAGATCAGAGCTCCTTTCCTTCAGCCAGAATGGAGCAGCTACAACAGGGTGTCACCCTGAAGAGCAAGTACAAAACATTGTGGCTTTTACGTGGGAGTCTTCCTTTGCTTACTTGCTTACTCTGAAGGAAGCCAGCTGCTATACTGTGGCTTACTCTATGGATGGGCTACCTGGTAACAGCTGTAAGGTTGTTAGTCTTCAACCTGCAAGGAACTGAAGCTAACCATTACAGAGAATCCCACCATGACAGTAACCTCACGAGTGACCTTGAGGTAGATGTCCCTCCTCCCAAGCTTCAGAGGAGACCAGAACCCATGACTACAATCTGCATTAGGACTTGATTCACAAAACCTGTGCGATCACCAACTTTCACTATCTTAAGTCATTAAATTTTGAGATGATTTGTTAAATGACTATTAATAATTAATACATCTGAGATGCTTTAGATGTGTGAATTCTGAAGATCTGCTTCTCATTAACCACACCAGAACCTCAGAGAGCTGAGGTTAGTAACTCATGTTTTAACCAGTCTCCTGGAAAATTCTGGTACCTCTCAAGTTTGAAAACTATTCATTTACAGGATGAACTCTAAAATCTGTAGCTCAGCCTACATGGCCCTTTCAATGATAACTTCAAAATCAACAGAGTAGCAACAGGTGAGAGCAGTAAGAGTGGAGGAGACTAGGGTAAGGCCGAAGACGAGCAGGAGCGGTCAAGGGAAGGGAGAGGAAGAGGAGGGTATGATGAGCGAATGTGCTCTGAGTATAAGATGTTATTAAAAGAAACTGTTTTGATGAAACTCATCACTATGCACAAGTAATATAACAAATACAATATCATGCTCAGACCAAAAGCAAAAGCAAAATCAAAAATAAAGGCAAATGCTATGTCAGTTTGTCCCAACCAAACCAAACTAAACCAAACAAAAACCTTTGCTTAATTTTGTGTTAGTCATCCTTAGGAATTATATGTTATACTCAGTTTATTAAGATTTGTATATAGCTGAAGATAGTCTAATAGCCACTGAGTATCTTATTAGCTCCCCAAATTACATTAATTATGAGTACTTCATTTATTAATGAAAGTAATGAGAGATGCTTCACATTACATATCAAGTTTTATTATAAGCACTTTCTATGTAATATGATAATTTCCTAACTAACACTTACAAGATTTGTGCTGTTATTATCTCTGCTTACAGCTGAGGACCTAAGTTTCAGAGAGATTAAGCAGTTTACCTGAGAGCATATGACTGCTACGTGGTGAAGCCAGACTTGACATAAGCCTAATCTTGAACTTGGCATTTTAAATTAAAAAAACAACACTGTCTCCCAGATCACAGTTCTTTTAATTGCTTTTGGCCCTTCACTTCTGAAGACCTCTTCCACAAAACTAGGTTCAAACATAATGCCATTATGCCACAGTGCATATATATTCATCATTCATTTAGGAATTATTCATTATATTTCCCTGGAAATTTTCCAGATAGTACACACTTAGCATTAGGAGAATGGATAAAGAGGAGACATAGTTTATATTCTAGGGATAAAAGAAGCAGGCTCACATAGCTTTATCTGTTGCCAAAATTGTTCTATTGAAAACTTAGTCCCCAATGTGCTAGTCTTGAGAAGTAAAATTTTCAAAAGGATTAGATCATGATAACGCTCATTCATGAATGGATTAATGCCATTATCTTGGAAGTGGTTTTCTTAACATGAAAATGGATTTGCCTTTTCAAGGCACGAATGCATTTGGCCCCATTTTCCCCTTGGGCCTGGTCTTCATCTTTCATCAGGGGATAACCTACAAGAAGGTCCCGGGCATCTTTCTTGTGTACCTGTTCATTAAACGTTGGAAATTCCCTCTTCCAGACTAGAAGAATTAAATACCTGTTTGTATAACTATCCAGTCTCAGAAATTCTGTTAAAGTACAACAAAATAATCTAACAGCTAATAAGAAGCACAAACGATTATTCTAAAAGAAAGAAAATAGCACTAAAAATGGACAAAGATAAGAGAAAAACTGATGCTGATAAATGGAGTTTCTAATATTAAAAAGACAAAATTTGTGCAAAGGCATCTTGTGGCATAAATAGAATGCCATGAGCAGATAACAGCAAGTGAAAACTCATGGTGGGAGCATACTAAAAGTTCAAAAAGCATCAAGAGGGCCTGTGTCACTTAAGTAGAGTTAGTTAAAGGCCAAATAGCAAAAGAGGGCAGAGAAAGCAAAAGAGCAAGGTAGAATTTTGAAGTTCTATTAGAAGGGATGAGGAGTTTCTGTGTATGAAAAGGGGATCATGGAAGGACAGAGAACAGACGGCATACCATCGTCTAATTTCAACCTCAATAGAAAATTTTGACTGATCCCTTGGAAATTCAATGTATGGAAATGGTAAAAGCAATAAGATCAATTAGTACACTTACAAACCTATTTCAATACACAACTTATCATGGAATCATGGACCACAATGAAGGGATAGAAGTGAAAACAGATGATTAAATTCTAGATACATTATGAGAAAAACTGGTAGCAGAGAAAGAAAGTTGTCACTTGGGTTATAATAGAAAAGTAAGTCATTGTCTTTAGCCTGAGCAATAAAAGATGAAATTGTTTTACTGAAAGGTGGGAGAATGTATAATCCATAGGCTTTTCTATGGCTAGAGGAGTTCAGCAATTTGGGTATCAAATGCTAAGTTTTTAAGGCATAGTATATCTGAGAATGGATGTCCAAATGGAAAATCAAATGCACTCACACTCTGAGGAGAAACTGATGCAAGCAATAAAAAATGTAGAAAGCATTAGTTTATTCATAATATTTAAGTGTGTGAGATTCTGTGAAATCTTTAAGGGGATTATTACAGATAAAGCACTGAGAATCCATGAACAAAAGCTTTTCTCACTCAATTTCTCCTCTTAAACACTCACTAAATATCTGCTGAATGTCTGGCAAACAACCAGTCCCGGATTGTCTGTGTAGCCACTCCTCTCTCCAACCTGAAATGCGAAGTAGAATGCATTGACATTTGGTTTTATATTTTATGCACCTTGTATACATGTAACAGGGTTTGGAACCATGTTGTTTGGATAAACTATTATCGACTATTACTTGGGTAAGAAAATAAGATATGCAAGTCAATTATATTCCATATTTGAGCGCGATAACCACACTTACAATAGTGATGGGACAGAAAGGAAGGTCACATTTTCCTTCAGGATCCTTAAATTTTAGTTAATCATGAAAGACTTTTTGGAAATGTAAATTTAAAATAAGCCAGAAAATGTCTGGGAAGAATTTCAGAGTCATTGAGAGGGAATGCATTAGAGTTAGCTGAGACCCAGTTACTTACAATTTCTACATTTCATTCTATCTAGGAATATAAAGGAGCCACATTAGATAAGAGTCATACTTTTTCAGTGTTCAGGCTCCTGAGAATAACACTGGAAGACAAAGAGGAGGGAACTAAAATCCTGGAGAAATAAAAGAAGATGAAGAATGCCATAAGAAACTGTGGAATTAGTTCAATTCTGCCTTATTCAGATCTTCAAAAAGATTGAAAAATTGTTATAATCAAATGATATTATAGTGTGCATTACTGTGTTTTTCTCTTTGGAGCTGCAGGAAGACAAGCTTCCTCTGCAGAGTGCTCTTAGGTTCACTTTGAAATACATGAGGAAGAGATGAGGGCAAGCGAATAGAAAGAACCTCATAGATAAAGTTTCTTCAGGACCAAGAGACACGGTGTAGGGACACCCTCCCCCCAGATATTCTCAGGAGTAGCAGTAATAGAGAAAGTTTATCAATAATTTAAATTCAAAATAAATTTTATTTTTCGTATTTTTATGAGGCTATTTTTAACTCCAGTGGATCATAAGTCTCAGCAGAATGTCTTTCAATTAGAGCAATACATCTATTCATATTGATTCCAAGACTGCTCAAGCCTCATTTTGAAATGTCTTCTTTTTCTTAAAAAAATTGAACATCAGTGGAGAGTAAAGAAATTAATACTTTAATGCAATACATGTTATCTCAATCTCAGTTTAATCACAGCAGGTTCTATGGAGTCATAGCTGTAAGAGACGAGGGAAGGAAGATGCAATTACCCAAAGCTATTGACTATACAACTCAATAAGCATTAATCAAGTTCATTTGGTGCTTAAGGAACTTCAGCAGGTGTTGCCTAGGTGTGAGACAGAAAGGAAATAAATTAAAAAATAAAATTCCTAAGTCCACGTTCTATACAATATGCCAGGGAGGAGTTACAGAGGCAAGAACTGAGTAAGAACACCAGCACAAAGCCTGCTAGGATTTATATCTCTTTTAAGCAGGAGCTCTGCACTAGGCGGATCTAATTAAGAGTTTGAGATAGGTGGGGAGATTGCATCAGTCAGGATGATTCTACTGAAATGGAAAAAACACCAGTCCAAAGGCACATAGCATTCCCTTCAGAACTCGCAGTTAGAACTCTTCCCCATGATGAAGATTGTGGGTGATATAACAATAGTTAAAAGTTGTAGGAGTCTAAAATAGACATGGGCTTTTCTTCATGAACACAGTTGGCGGCTACCTATCCAACCATCTTATACTAATGCCAAAATTCAGAAATGGGAAAGAAAATAGCATGAGTACTTCCTCTTATTTTCAGATCAGAGAAGTAATTTATCCAAATTTACCTCTTCCTTGTACTACACATACTAGTTGCCTCTACACTCCTTGGGGTTTCTGTTGTGAGACATGAACTTTTTATTTTTTGAAAAGGAAAGGAAATGGTTTGTGGTAGGGAGCTAATAGTGGTGCTTCCAGGAGGAGCAAGCTACTTCCTGGAAATAGGCTGTGCATAGCTCATGCTTCTTGATAATCTGAATGCTTTCTCAAGTGTTCCTAGCACAAACTCCCCGCAGGTCTATTTTATCCAAGTCTTCTGAACAGGGTAAGCATGACATTTGCTGCAACTATGTACCACTAGTTGATTCTTTTAGTTTTCCTGTGTCTCAGAGCTTACCAGGCACAATTTTTGTGCATTGTGAATATTTATTTGCTCATGGAGTCTTCATTTCAACCCAGCCACAACTTACTTTTTTTATCAGGACTTCTTATAGATGAGAAGCCTGACACTCAACAAGGACAAGTAACTTGAGCCTAGTTCCACAGCCTAGGAAGGGAAGAGAATCTGAAAAATAGCTCATTTGCATGTAGAGTGGAAGCTGGATCCTCCCTGCTGGCTCTCTTTTTCTGTGACAAAAAGACGTCAGGTATCTTGTCTGAATTGCAAAGTTAAGCCCCCTAGAAGGCTGGTCCTCTAAGAGAGTGAAAGATTTGTAATGGTGTAGCTTGATTCAGCTTTTTTTTCTTTCTCAGCTTCCCTGAGGTTAGTTTAGTAACTTTGAATTTGTGAGCCTCCCAAGCGATAGTTTGAGCAGCACTGGAAATGGAACCCAGGATTTGTGGACCACAGTAGGCAAGCACTCTACTAACTGAACTATATCCCCTGTCCCCTTTTTATTTATTTTGATGACGTTGCAATCCAGTCTTCACACAGTAATTGGTGAGACCATTTAAAAAAATTAAACCAAAAAGTCTTCCAGGTCCATTAGCAAAAAAAGCCCCATGTTCCTTCTCAGTGTATTTGGAAACGATCCAAATGTCCTACCATGGCCTAAAAAATCCTGCCTCGCCCAACTGACGCTTTCCTTACCTGACATGTCCCAGCCACCCCAGAGCATCTTTACATTCTTTGATGAGCAAAGGAAGTATAGCCTGGAGCCACTGTCCTGCTGCATGTGCGGTGGCTCACACTCTTATCCAGTCCCTTATAGCACTCTAGGCCAGCACTCAGACTTCACACTGAATGGTCCTCACAGTGGCCTTCCCTGACAGGTGCTCCAACATCTAGCCCTCTCAGCTGCTGCGCTGACAATCATTCCTTATCATGCTCTCCTCTTTGTTTTCATTTCCTAAAATTACCTTGTTAATACCAAATAAAAAATTATGCCAGTGTATTATTACTGTATAGATTACACCTAGAGCAATGGTCTATATTGAAACAGATCTTCTCATTACTATAAAAGACAATTTTAATATTTTGGAGAGAAATTAAGAATAGATTATTATTATTATTATATTCAGGACTTAAAGCACCAGGCAAGTACAATATCACTGAGCCACACCTTCAGCCCATCAACCAAATATTTTTTTAATTAAATGAATAAGCATATATAAAACAAAGATACTGCTATAATTTTCATTTGTTTCATGTTTATTTTATGACTTTCATTAAACTCCTACAAGAAACAGGAGACCATATGTAGAAACTACTTCAGTAACAGGGACCAATTTTCTTGAGATGTTATTGAAATAATAATATTAGAATAATTACTATTACATTTCTCTGACTGGAAGCTTCCTAATGAAGAAGACAACAAAACAGAGCAACGATGACAAAAAACCCAGGCAGATTTCTTCATTGTCTGGAACTCTTACCATCTTCTAACTGCAGTTGAAATGTATGTGTTTGTAGAAGCAGATTGGACTACAAATGAGTATCCCTTATGACAGAGTTCCGTGCTTTGCATCTTTGTTAGCTTCAGCGTTGGAAGAGAGTGTGGATAACTGATTGGAACTGGTCGGGGGAGTTGGCTGTTCTAAGAATGATTCAGTAGATCCCAGCCTCTAACAATCCCTTGAAATTACTGTTGGCTTAAATTTGCTATTGTCTACAATTTGTCATATATCTTGATAAAGAACAAAAGGTATTTGCTGAGCCATCTAGAGGCATAATGCTCCGATTTCTTTTTCTTTGTTTTCCCATGAAGCAAACAGAATATTGTGGGTTATCATTTCCAATTTGGAAGATGGAAACAAACAAAAACCTGCTAGCGGCCTAGATCAGAATATAGATGTTTGCCTTATTTCACAGCTAATGTAGACAGTGTCCTGGAAGGAAGATATGTCTGAGAAGCTAGCATCAATAAGGTATCAGGCTCTCAGTTTATTCCTTTCTCTCTTCTTATTATATATGTTGGACATCTCCTTCCACATGAAGCAGTTTCTCATATTAAGTTATTAGCTGTATGAGAATTAACTCACAACTTTAATATAATGAATCAGGTTTGGAATATTAGAATACTTGTAAAATCTATTAAACATTCCACAACTACTTAAATGACCGGATGTCAGCAGAATGCATTTTCAATATTCTATGTTCAGTTTATCACTTTTAAGTTGTCAAAGCTACTTCAAATTAAAAACTTTTAAGCTAATCATCCTCTACTTACAAGACTCTGTTATCTTAGAAAATAGCAAAGACTGTGGTAAACAATGTAAAAGCCAATACCTGCTTGGGCAGAT
>LOEQ01016049.1:0-14107 GCA_001685075.1 Bramus lutescens | reverse complement strand
ATCTGCCCAAGCAGGTATTGGCTTTTACATTGTTTACCACAGTCTTTGCTATTTTCTAAGATAACAGAGTCTTGTAAGTAGAGGATGATTAGCTTAAAAGTTTTTAATTTGAAGTAGCTTTGACAACTTAAAAGTGATAAACTGAACATAGAATATTGAAAATGCATTCTGCTGACATCCGGTCATTTAAGTAGTTGTGGAATGTTTAATAGATTTTACAAGTATTCTAATATTCCAAACCTGATTCATTATATTAAAGTTGTGAGTTAATTCTCATACAGCTAATAACTTAATATGAGAAACTGCTTCATGTGGAAGGAGATGTCCAACATATATAATAAGAAGAGAGAAAGGAATAAACTGAGAGCCTGATACCTTATTGATGCTAGCTTCTCAGACATATCTTCCTTCCAGGACACTGTCTACATTAGCTGTGAAATAAGGCAAACATCTATATTCTGATCTAGGCCGCTAGCAGGTTTTTGTTTGTTTCCATCTTCCAAATTGGAAATGATAACCCACAATATTCTGTTTGCTTCATGGGAAAACAAAGAAAAAGAAATCGGAGCATTATGCCTCTAGATGGCTCAGCAAATACCTTTTGTTCTTTATCAAGATATATGACAAATTGTAGACAATAGCAAATTTAAGCCAACAGTAATTTCAAGGGATTGTTAGAGGCTGGGATCTACTGAATCATTCTTAGAACAGCCAACTCCCCCGACCAGTTCCAATCAGTTATCCACACTCTCTTCCAACGCTGAAGCTAACAAAGATGCAAAGCACGGAACTCTGTCATAAGGGATACTCATTTGTAGTCCAATCTGCTTCTACAAACACATACATTTCAACTGCAGTTAGAAGATGGTAAGAGTTCCAGACAATGAAGAAATCTGCCTGGGTTTTTTGTCATCGTTGCTCTGTTTTGTTGTCTTCTTCATTAGGAAGCTTCCAGTCAGAGAAATGTAATAGTAATTATTCTAATATTATTATTTCAATAACATCTCAAGAAAATTGGTCCCTGTTACTGAAGTAGTTTCTACATATGGTCTCCTGTTTCTTGTAGGAGTTTAATGAAAGTCATAAAATAAACATGAAACAAATGAAAATTATAGCAGTATCTTTGTTTTATATATGCTTATTCATTTAATTAAAAAAATATTTGGTTGATGGGCTGAAGGTGTGGCTCAGTGATATTGTACTTGCCTGGTGCTTTAAGTCCTGAATATAATAATAATAATAATCTATTCTTAATTTCTCTCCAAAATATTAAAATTGTCTTTTATAGTAATGAGAAGATCTGTTTCAATATAGACCATTGCTCTAGGTGTAATCTATACAGTAATAATACACTGGCATAATTTTTTATTTGGTATTAACAAGGTAATTTTAGGAAATGAAAACAAAGAGGAGAGCATGATAAGGAATGATTGTCAGCGCAGCAGCTGAGAGGGCTAGATGTTGGAGCACCTGTCAGGGAAGGCCACTGTGAGGACCATTCAGTGTGAAGTCTGAGTGCTGGCCTAGAGTGCTATAAGGGACTGGATAAGAGTGTGAGCCACCGCACATGCAGCAGGACAGTGGCTCCAGGCTATACTTCCTTTGCTCATCAAAGAATGTAAAGATGCTCTGGGGTGGCTGGGACATGTCAGGTAAGGAAAGCGTCAGTTGGGCGAGGCAGGATTTTTTAGGCCATGGTAGGACATTTGGATCGTTTCCAAATACACTGAGAAGGAACATGGGGCTTTTTTTGCTAATGGACCTGGAAGACTTTTTGGTTTAATTTTTTTAAATGGTCTCACCAATTACTGTGTGAAGACTGGATTGCAACGTCATCAAAATAAATAAAAAGGGGACAGGGGATATAGTTCAGTTAGTAGAGTGCTTGCCTACTGTGGTCCACAAATCCTGGGTTCCATTTCCAGTGCTGCTCAAACTATCGCTTGGGAGGCTCACAAATTCAAAGTTACTAAACTAACCTCAGGGAAGCTGAGAAAGAAAAAAAAGCTGAATCAAGCTACACCATTACAAATCTTTCACTCTCTTAGAGGACCAGCCTTCTAGGGGGCTTAACTTTGCAATTCAGACAAGATACCTGACGTCTTTTTGTCACAGAAAAAGAGAGCCAGCAGGGAGGATCCAGCTTCCACTCTACATGCAAATGAGCTATTTTTCAGATTCTCTTCCCTTCCTAGGCTGTGGAACTAGGCTCAAGTTACTTGTCCTTGTTGAGTGTCAGGCTTCTCATCTATAAGAAGTCCTGATAAAAAAAGTAAGTTGTGGCTGGGTTGAAATGAAGACTCCATGAGCAAATAAATATTCACAATGCACAAAAATTGTGCCTGGTAAGCTCTGAGACACAGGAAAACTAAAAGAATCAACTAGTGGTACATAGTTGCAGCAAATGTCATGCTTACCCTGTTCAGAAGACTTGGATAAAATAGACCTGCGGGGAGTTTGTGCTAGGAACACTTGAGAAAGCATTCAGATTATCAAGAAGCATGAGCTATGCACAGCCTATTTCCAGGAAGTAGCTTGCTCCTCCTGGAAGCACCACTATTAGCTCCCTACCACAAACCATTTCCTTTCCTTTTCAAAAAATAAAAAGTTCATGTCTCACAACAGAAACCCCAAGGAGTGTAGAGGCAACTAGTATGTGTAGTACAAGGAAGAGGTAAATTTGGATAAATTACTTCTCTGATCTGAAAATAAGAGGAAGTACTCATGCTATTTTCTTTCCCATTTCTGAATTTTGGCATTAGTATAAGATGGTTGGATAGGTAGCCGCCAACTGTGTTCATGAAGAAAAGCCCATGTCTATTTTAGACTCCTACAACTTTTAACTATTGTTATATCACCCACAATCTTCATCATGGGGAAGAGTTCTAACTGCGAGTTCTGAAGGGAATGCTATGTGCCTTTGGACTGGTGTTTTTTCCATTTCAGTAGAATCATCCTGACTGATGCAATCTCCCCACCTATCTCAAACTCTTAATTAGATCCGCCTAGTGCAGAGCTCCTGCTTAAAAGAGATATAAATCCTAGCAGGCTTTGTGCTGGTGTTCTTACTCAGTTCTTGCCTCTGTAACTCCTCCCTGGCATATTGTATAGAACGTGGACTTAGGAATTTTATTTTTTAATTTATTTCCTTTCTGTCTCACACCTAGGCAACACCTGCTGAAGTTCCTTAAGCACCAAATGAACTTGATTAATGCTTATTGAGTTGTATAGTCAATAGCTTTGGGTAATTGCATCTTCCTTCCCTCGTCTCTTACAGCTATGACTCCATAGAACCTGCTGTGATTAAACTGAGATTGAGATAACATGTATTGCATTAAAGTATTAATTTCTTTACTCTCCACTGATGTTCAATTTTTTTAAGAAAAAGAAGACATTTCAAAATGAGGCTTGAGCAGTCTTGGAATCAATATGAATAGATGTATTGCTCTAATTGAAAGACATTCTGCTGAGACTTATGATCCACTGGAGTTAAAAATAGCCTCATAAAAATACGAAAAATAAAATTTATTTTGAATTTAAATTATTGATAAACTTTCTCTATTACTGCTACTCCTGAGAATATCTGGGGGGAGGGTGTCCCTACACCGTGTCTCTTGGTCCTGAAGAAACTTTATCTATGAGGTTCTTTCTATTCGCTTGCCCTCATCTCTTCCTCATGTATTTCAAAGTGAACCTAAGAGCACTCTGCAGAGGAAGCTTGTCTTCCTGCAGCTCCAAAGAGAAAAACACAGTAATGCACACTATAATATCATTTGATTATAACAATTTTTCAATCTTTTTGAAGATCTGAATAAGGCAGAATTGAACTAATTCCACAGTTTCTTATGGCATTCTTCATCTTCTTTTATTTCTCCAGGATTTTAGTTCCCTCCTCTTTGTCTTCCAGTGTTATTCTCAGGAGCCTGAACACTGAAAAAGTATGACTCTTATCTAATGTGGCTCCTTTATATTCCTAGATAGAATGAAATGTAGAAATTGTAAGTAACTGGGTCTCAGCTAACTCTAATGCATTCCCTCTCAATGACTCTGAAATTCTTCCCAGACATTTTCTGGCTTATTTTAAATTTACATTTCCAAAAAGTCTTTCATGATTAACTAAGATTTAAGGATCCTGAAGGAAAATGTGACCTTCCTTTCTGTCCCATCCCTATTGTAAATGTGGTTATCGTGCTCAAATAGGGAATATAATTGACTTGCATATCTTATTTTCTTACCCAAGTAATAGTCGATAATAGTTTATCCAAACAACATGGTTCCAAACCCTGTTACATGTATACAAGGTGCATAAAATATAAAACCAAATGTCAATGCATTCTACTTCGCATTTCAGGTTGGAGAGAGGAGTGGCTACACAGACAATCCGGGACTGGTTGTTTGCCAGACATTCAGCAGATATTTAGTGAGTGTTTAAGAGGAGAAATTGAGTGAGAAAAGCTTTTGTTCATGGATTCTCAGTGCTTTATCTGTAATAATCCCCTTAAAGATTTCACAGAATCTCACACACTTAAATATTATGAATAAACTAATGCTTTCTACATTTTTTATTGCTTGCATCAGTTTCTCCTCAGAGTGTGAGTGCATTTGATTTTCCATTTGGACATCCATTCTCAGATATACTATGCCTTAAAAACTTAGCATTTGATACCCAAATTGCTGAACTCCTCTAGCCATAGAAAAGCCTATGGATTATACATTCTCCCACCTTTCAGTAAAACAATTTCATCTTTTATTGCTCAGGCTAAAGACAATGACTTACTTTTCTATTATAACCCAAGTGACAACTTTCTTTCTCTGCTACCAGTTTTTCTCATAATGTATCTAGAATTTAATCATCTGTTTTCACTTCTATCCCTTCATTGTGGTCCATGATTCCATGATAAGTTGTGTATTGAAATAGGTTTGTAAGTGTACTAATTGATCTTATTGCTTTTACCATTTCCATACATTGAATTTCCAAGGGATCAGTCAAAATTTTCTATTGAGGTTGAAATTAGACGATGGTATGCCGTCTGTTCTCTGTCCTTCCATGATCCCCTTTTCATACACAGAAACTCCTCATCCCTTCTAATAGAACTTCAAAATTCTACCTTGCTCTTTTGCTTTCTCTGCCCTCTTTTGCTATTTGGCCTTTAACTAACTCTACTTAAGTGACACAGGCCCTCTTGATGCTTTTTGAACTTTTAGTATGCTCCCACCATGAGTTTTCACTTGCTGTTATCTGCTCATGGCATTCTATTTATGCCACAAGATGCCTTTGCACAAATTTTGTCTTTTTAATATTAGAAACTCCATTTATCAGCATCAGTTTTTCTCTTATCTTTGTCCATTTTTAGTGCTATTTTCTTTCTTTTAGAATAATCGTTTGTGCTTCTTATTAGCTGTTAGATTATTTTGTTGTACTTTAACAGAATTTCTGAGACTGGATAGTTATACAAACAGGTATTTAATTCTTCTAGTCTGGAAGAGGGAATTTCCAACGTTTAATGAACAGGTACACAAGAAAGATGCCCGGGACCTTCTTGTAGGTTATCCCCTGATGAAAGATGAAGACCAGGCCCAAGGGGAAAATGGGGCCAAATGCATTCGTGCCTTGAAAAGGCAAATCCATTTTCATGTTAAGAAAACCACTTCCAAGATAATGGCATTAATCCATTCATGAATGAGCGTTATCATGATCTAATCCTTTTGAAAATTTTACTTCTCAAGACTAGCACATTGGGGACTAAGTTTTCAATAGAACAATTTTGGCAACAGATAAAGCTATGTGAGCCTGCTTCTTTTATCCCTAGAATATAAACTATGTCTCCTCTTTATCCATTCTCCTAATGCTAAGTGTGTACTATCTGGAAAATTTCCAGGGAAATATAATGAATAATTCCTAAATGAATGATGAATATATATGCACTGTGGCATAATGGCATTATGTTTGAACCTAGTTTTGTGGAAGAGGTCTTCAGAAGTGAAGGGCCAAAAGCAATTAAAAGAACTGTGATCTGGGAGACAGTGTTGTTTTTTTAATTTAAAATGCCAAGTTCAAGATTAGGCTTATGTCAAGTCTGGCTTCACCACGTAGCAGTCATATGCTCTCAGGTAAACTGCTTAATCTCTCTGAAACTTAGGTCCTCAGCTGTAAGCAGAGATAATAACAGCACAAATCTTGTAAGTGTTAGTTAGGAAATTATCATATTACATAGAAAGTGCTTATAATAAAACTTGATATGTAATGTGAAGCATCTCTCATTACTTTCATTAATAAATGAAGTACTCATAATTAATGTAATTTGGGGAGCTAATAAGATACTCAGTGGCTATTAGACTATCTTCAGCTATATACAAATCTTAATAAACTGAGTATAACATATAATTCCTAAGGATGACTAACACAAAATTAAGCAAAGGTTTTTGTTTGGTTTAGTTTGGTTTGGTTGGGACAAACTGACATAGCATTTGCCTTTATTTTTGATTTTGCTTTTGCTTTTGGTCTGAGCATGATATTGTATTTGTTATATTACTTGTGCATAGTGATGAGTTTCATCAAAACAGTTTCTTTTAATAACATCTTATACTCAGAGCACATTCGCTCATCATACCCTCCTCTTCCTCTCCCTTCCCTTGACCGCTCCTGCTCGTCTTCGGCCTTACCCTAGTCTCCTCCACTCTTACTGCTCTCACCTGTTGCTACTCTGTTGATTTTGAAGTTATCATTGAAAGGGCCATGTAGGCTGAGCTACAGATTTTAGAGTTCATCCTGTAAATGAATAGTTTTCAAACTTGAGAGGTACCAGAATTTTCCAGGAGACTGGTTAAAACATGAGTTACTAACCTCAGCTCTCTGAGGTTCTGGTGTGGTTAATGAGAAGCAGATCTTCAGAATTCACACATCTAAAGCATCTCAGATGTATTAATTATTAATAGTCATTTAACAAATCATCTCAAAATTTAATGACTTAAGATAGTGAAAGTTGGTGATCGCACAGGTTTTGTGAATCAAGTCCTAATGCAGATTGTAGTCATGGGTTCTGGTCTCCTCTGAAGCTTGGGAGGAGGGACATCTACCTCAAGGTCACTCGTGAGGTTACTGTCATGGTGGGATTCTCTGTAATGGTTAGCTTCAGTTCCTTGCAGGTTGAAGACTAACAACCTTACAGCTGTTACCAGGTAGCCCATCCATAGAGTAAGCCACAGTATAGCAGCTGGCTTCCTTCAGAGTAAGCAAGTAAGCAAAGGAAGACTCCCACGTAAAAGCCACAATGTTTTGTACTTGCTCTTCAGGGTGACACCCTGTTGTAGCTGCTCCATTCTGGCTGAAGGAAAGGAGCTCTGATCTCTAGATCACATTCAATGGAGTGTAGGGGATTGGTGAGGATGGCCAGGATGCTAGTATAAGGTTAAGAACAATAATCTGAAACCTGTTGCTGTGTTTATTTCTAAGTACCTAGGTAAAATAGATGCATCTAGCATATAAAATTGATAATGCAATGGATGCCAGCTCTGAAGGAAGCTATTGCAACCTTCTGATTGATAACTTTTATATCTAGGTAATTAATATTCATTTATATTTATAAAATCGGTACACTCTTCCATAAAGATTTTAACCATTTAACCACCAAATTTTCATTTACGTCTCAACTAAGAAAAAATTACATTTTGTTTATTGATTAATTGGTTGACTGATTTACTTGTGTGTATGTGTTGGGTATGGGGTATGTGTATGTGGAGGTGTGTACCATGGTGCAGGTGTGGCATTTAGCAACAACTCTCCAGAGTCAGTTCTTCCCTCGACCTCGTGAGTCCCAAGCATGGAGCTCTGATAATCAGGTTTGCCAATCTACACCTTCACCTTCTGAGCCCAGGAATGAAATGTTGAAACTAGCTCTTAAGTTATGTAAAAACCACATGGAGCTAAATCCCATTAAAGAATTTATTATACTCTTGGCCATTTATTATTAAGCTCATATGAAAATTAAAATAGTCTGCAGCATAGAGTACTAGGAGAGATATTTTGGGCCTAGAAGGAACTGCATTACAAGTTGTAGGCAACTGATGACTATAAATATGTAAGTCCGAACATACAGTACTCTCTCTCTTTCTCTCTCTCTTTCCTTCTCCCACACCTTTTCCCCCTTTCTCTATATGTACTTTAGACTACCCAGTAAATTAATAAGTACCCCAAAACTGTTAAAATTGCCAGGGAGGATTAATGTAAGGAGCAGAACACATTTCATGGAATAAGGTGCATGTGATTTTACTTCTGAACCAGAATCCACAGGCATGATTTATAGCTGCAGTCCCAGCGGTAGTAAGGTTGGATCAAGAGGTTTGTCGTGAGTTCAAGGCCAGCTTGGGTCACATACTAAGTTCAGGGCCACCCAGGATTCTGAAGTGGGAACTTATCTCAAAAATCCAAAGAATTACAGAGGACAAGCAGAAGTGATTTATTGTAGAAGCATAAGGAATTGCGAACCGTCAGCTTGATGCGGTCTCGGTTTTAAGCAGTTGTTTTCGCAGGGAACTACATGGTATGCTCGATCTGTCAAAAGCTTGTCAGTCTCGTGGAGATGATAACATAAAGCTGTCTTCTTAGCTGAGAAGGGCAGGTAGCAGCTTGACCGAGGTGCCCTTCTCACCCTTTCTCTGGTAGTTGGTGACATCTCATTCCAACACCAGGTTTAATAATTCTTTGCTGCTGCACCAGGATGCAGTTTAGCTTTTTCCCCAAGTGGGGATTCTGTTCCTTTGGCCCGCTTATTTGTCTGAAGTCAATTCACTGGCCTCAACCTGTTCTTACCTCCTGAGTGTTGATTTTGGCTGACATTTAGTTCAAGATGTTATCAATTCTCTTAATCATCTCAAAGAGAGAGGAGGGGGAAAGATGCCCTAACTATTGCCCATCAGGGCCATGACAGCTCCAGGTCATCTGTTCCCCAGACAGCAACTCAACTGAAAATAACTGTTTTCTTTACCATGACCTCAGCTCTAGCCATGACAATGAAAAAGCTAGCTCATACACTCAGAAGTCTATCAAATGCCCAGCTCCCACTTTAATCAAGAAGCTTTATTTCTATTGAAACCAGGAATCCTGCCCTTCTTTTACCACTGTGGGATAAATGATGCAGGCTTAGGAAAGGACAAGTAGATATAATTTTGAAAAGGCTAAATACTATTTACAAGATGAGCAAGCAAAGCCAGGCAAACCAAACAAAAATAAAAAAAAAAATTGAGTCAGAGTAAAGCAACATTTTCAGCCTGACTTTGCAAATGCTAATCTGTTCAGCTAGAGAATTACAGGTCTAGCAAACTGCCTTGAGAAGCCATTAAGCTCACGTGAAATGGAGCAGGAGTCTGGGACCAGTCAACAAGAAGACCTCAGGCTTGACTAAGGAGCTGACAGAAATGTAAATATTTTCTGCCTCTTCCTTAAAAAATAAATGAGCAAACAAAAAAATCTCCCAAGTTTTGCCCTGCTAACTTTAAAATGATTAAACAGCCAGTATTTCATCTTGTGGTGTGAAATCACGGATAAAGTTCACAAGGTGTTTGCACAGTGGATTCTCTAAGTCCCGGTCTTAGGCCTCCATATTTGGAGGCCCCGCCCCTGTGCCTGCCAAAACCTTGACCACTCCCCCAGTCTATTTAAACTGCTCCCCAGAAAGTCCTTTCAATATCCCCTAACCCGTCCAGTGGTCACATTTGTTGGCTTCCCGGTTGCCCTCGGGGCCACCAGAGAGCGCAGAAATCCCATTAAACCTGAATATTCTTTAATTTGGCTTGTTGTGATTTGTCTTGATTGGGATTTTTGCGTCTGCAGAGAGCTCGCGTTAGTAATAGTCCTAACAGATTCTACTTCTAAACTCTGTACAACTGTCTTCAACTAGATGGCCTTCAGGCATCCCCTTAAAGGAACCATTTCTAGTGCCCACCACAGCTTCCTCTGAAATTCCAAGGGATTATTTCTAAGTATCTAATGAGACATCTCACAGGCACAGTCTCATGATCCTGTAGTGTTCGCCACCACTCCTAAAATCAAAATGGAGAGGTCTCCAGAGGCAGGATTTGTTCACTGCTGCTTTGTGTCCTCAGCCCTTTTCCTAAGATAGAAAAGAATCCCATCCCTCTCCCTGCTTGTATCCCCACTGATGATGATTTACTTGGGCATCTGAGAGTTTATCAATTCCAATTAAGGGAATTGTGATTCTTTTATCTTTATTGCCCCTGAACCTAGTGGAGTGCCCAGCACCTGAAAACTCAGAGCTCTCCTCTGAATGAAACAGGAAGGAAGATCAAGGCAGAATAGGACAGACCAATTTAGCATTCATATTTTGTCTTATCAAGGAGAAGAAAAGCATCATAAAGGGCCAAGCAGAAGTGTGAAGGGGAGGAGGGGGCTAGAGAAATGGCTCAGAGGTTAAGAGTATTGGCTGTTCTTCCAGAGGTCCTGAGTTCAATTCCCAGCAACCACATGGTGGCTCACAAACGTCTGTAATGAGATCTGGTGCCCTCTTCTGACATGCAGGGATACATAAAAATAAAACACTATATACATAATAAAATAAATCTTTAAAAACAAAAAGATTTAAAAAATGTCAAGGATCAAAGGTCAGCAGATGCCATCACTTTCCCAAACACTAAGGTGGTTCCCAGTAAAACCTGAAGAAAGGCAGTTATTACTTTCCTACTTGTAAACTTTAGGTTAAATATGATTCTTCCTTGACAGGAGATAAGTGTAGCAGCAGTATAGATGTCTGTTATAGGCATGCTCATTATCAAGAACGAGAAGTATTCAGACATCATAGAAGGTGCTTTAGTTACCTTTCTATTGCCATGACAGAAACACTATGACCAAGGCAATTTGCAAAAGAAAAAGGATTTAATTGGGGTGTATTTTGGGCTCATGTAATTTGGCAGCCCAGGGCGTTAGAGTCCATGACCATCATGGTGGCAGGCAGGCAGGCTTGGCACTGGACCAGTAAGTGAGAGCATAAATCTTCATCTATAAACGTGAGGCAGCGAGAGCTAACTAGTGATGGTGTGAGCATTTGAAACCTCAAAATCCACTCTCAGTGGCTCAACCTTCTCCATCAAGGCCATACTTTTGAGTCTTTCTCAAAGAATTCCACCAACTGGAAATCAAATATTCAAATATATGAGCCTCTGGGGCCATTTTCATTCAAACTATCACAAAAGAGGGGGTTAGGATATTCCATTAGATAGGCATGAACTGAATACTTTTCTATAGGACAGCTAAGAAGGCAGAATGGTAAGACATAGTCCCTGAAGTCTGGAAGTATTAATTTAAGGAAAGACATAACACTTATATAATTACAATTAAAATAGTAATCTCTCATTGAGTCTGTTCTTAGTCTCACAGCTCTGTGAGGACTGCTATTTAGCAGCTATCATCATTCCTAGCAGAGGATACACATTCCACATGTCCTCGGAAAATGAGGAAGTCATTCTAGCCCTGACATATAGTCTCCTATATTTTGCCTCCTCCCTAGGCCCTTATTCTGCCTTATTCTGCCTGAACTGTTTGCAAAGGCTTCTTCTCACTCCCCACAAGTTCCCTCATACTTCCACCAAAGAGTTACTCTAAGGCCAAGCATAATCCCATTTAAAATCCTCAATTTCATCCAGAAGACCTGAGGGTAGTTGTCCATTTTGAGACACCGATGCTTTGTAAAGCCTGGTGAAAACTGAAACCCTTCAATGCTTACACCCTTCTGCACCCCAGAGTTTGAACTTCATTCCTAGGTATTGTTGAGTGTTAGACGGCCGGTTCCAAAACCCAGTCATGGTCTAGGAGCCCGACCTCAAGCACCTCAGGGTCAAGGAAATCTAAACCTTTCACTGCAGGATGCTATCACTTCTCCCTCATGTTCTGGTCCTTTCTCTTCTGAAGCAGCCACTTCCTGACCTTCAAACTATGCACAGGACAGATACTGTTAGGAAGACTTTACAAACTACACCACGTTCTTCCATACCCATGTAGCTTCCTCAAGTTGGTTTACTTATCTTGAAACCCCAAGTTCTTGATGGATCTTAATCACCCTTCTAAATTAAGCCCACATTCTGCCTTTTGCTGTTAAAGTGCTTACCCTCTTTGCCTGTTTCTGCGTCTTTCATATACCTTTGGGGTTGCTTTTTCTTTTCTTTATATTTTAAACGATATAATTTCTTTATTTTAAAGAGTAGATATTATTATATTTCTTTTATAGATAACAAAGCTGAAGTACAGGACTTTTCATTAACATGTTAAGAACTTTATCAGAAAACAGTTGTTTTGTTTTGTTTTTATGAATTGAAGTGTAGTTAGACATACCAGAATATTGATGAAACAGTGCAACTATTTCAGAACATTGGCATCTCCAGTTGTGTCTGGAACGTTTACTATATCATCATTTGAATCCACTATATTTCAGGAAAACAGGCTCCCCACTGTTTTCCTGAATGAGACCATCCTAGTCAATCCCCAATCACAAGGAAACCCAGCTGTGCTGTCTCTGTCTAGAGAGATGCTAGGATCACTTCTTAGATAAGTTCATGTAGGAGAGGATGATGATGGCAAGAACTCAGCAGATGTATACCTTGAAGAATGGACATAGCAAAAAGAGATAAAAAAAAACAGGATGATACTGTCAATGGACATTAAATACTATACTTTCATCTTTTCCGCCACTATCTATATTCTCAGTCTTCAATATGAAAACAACCGCACTACTACACTTACAGTGACTACAGGAAACCATCTTTAGGGAGAATTATGGATGCCTATTCATTGATCTCTGCCTTTCTCTTCACTTGGTTTTCTTCTTAAAATCTGCTTTATATTTAATAAATTTTTGTTTTGCAATATGCATTCTAACAACTGAACTTGGTTCTTTCTTTAGGTTGTGTATATGTGTGTGTGTGCATGTGTGTGTGTATTTCTTCTTGCCCCCTGCATTTTTATTTTATCCCGTCCCTAGTGATGTTGACTTTATTTTTTTCCTTTCCTTTAAAAAAGGCATTCACTGATGCATACAGCTTTAAAACAGACATAAATTTTTCATTCACCCTGTGATGTCTCAATACATGTACACATGTGCAATTTTTAAATCAAGTTAAACAAATTCCCTCATACCCTTATCTTTTCTTCATTGTAGAAATAACCAAAATCCTTTCTTCTTGCTTTCTGAGATATCCTGTGCAGCTGTCGTCTGTAGACAGTCTTCTGTGCCGTAGTGCACCAGAGCTTATTACTCCCAATTTTGACTTGTTCCCATTCATCAACCTTTCCCACTTCTCTACAGATGCTCTTTTACTGTGTGTGTGTGTGTGTGTGTGTGTGTGTGTTTATGGAGAGAGAGGGAGAGAGAGAGAAAGAGAAATAAAGATCATGAGGTTACTCATCTTTCCATGTCTCTCTTGTTTCAATTAACATACTCTGCAGTTCTACATATGTTGTAAATGACAGAAGGCCATAGGGAAGTCCAAGTGTGGTTGTTGTTACTGTGGTTTGAGAAGTCTATGCCCTGTGGCCTGTGATGTCTGTGCTAATTTATATTCTAACTGATAATGTGCAAGGGTTCTCTTCACCTTCACAGCCTGATTAGTACTATAATCTTGAGTTTTTTGAATAAAGATCAGTCCTACTGAGATGTTTTCCCATTATGCTTTTGATTTTCATTTTCCTAAAAATTGCTGATGTGGAAAATTTTAAATGAACCTGTTGTCATAGTCTTCTTCCAAAAAAATTCTTCATCTGTTGTCCATTTTTTTTTAAATTTTAGGGTTTTGTGTTTTGCTCTTGAGTTCTGAAAAATTTTTTTCAGTATTTTGGATCAGAACCTTTGGTCAGACATGATTCATCGAACTCGGATCTTTATTTGATGCTAGTCTGTTTTCTTATATTGTATGTCTTCTATGTTGTGCTGCAGCTTACTCAAATCTTAATATTAGGAGAATATCAAGCCTTACTTCTTTCTTGTTTTTGAGTACCTCATCGATCACTCAGGAGCTGTGGATAGAGGTCAACTTGTAGAGAAGCAGAAGTGTATAGAGGTCAACTTGTAGAGAAGCAGAAGTGTATAGAGGTCAACTTGTAGAG
>LOEQ01016048.1:5645-20468 GCA_001685075.1 Bramus lutescens | reverse complement strand
TACAGCAATGGAAAACACATATTAACATTTCTCCAATCTCAGAAATAAAGCATGAAATAAAGAATGCCTCTGAGATAAATATTAGAAGGCATTCTCATAAACAGTCACAAATCGTTCTGTTTTTAAATAATCAGGGCACAACAGATGTTGGTCTTTCAAAAGTACCAACAGACCTACCTTTAAAGCCCTGACTAATCTGTGTGGATGGTACAACGGCCTTTGACATAAGAAACTCATAGGTACTGGAATAGCTAGTATGGGAAGAGCTAAATGCTCAAAATATTGAAGAATATTGGAATTCGATTACATCTGTTATTAAAAAGAAATCTGGATGGAATAGTAACAGACTTGAGAGCTATTAATAAGGTAATCCAGCCAAAGCCCTCTTTACAGCCTGGAATTTTCTTGCCTTCTCTATTACCCAAAGGATGGTCTAATATAATGATTTATTTAAAAAAAACTACTGTTCTATTATACATTCACACAAATAAGACAAATTTATCATTTTAGTGCCTACTTTTAATCATTAGCAGTCTGTTATAATTTAGCATTGGAAATATCATTCATAAAAAATTGTTAAACATTCTCACCTTGTGTCAATACTTTGTTCAGCAGCCATTATAAATGATTCATAAACAGAATACTCAATCTATAATTTATCACTTTATAGATGATATCTTGCTAGCTGATTCAGATGCAGATACCTTAGGGAAAATGTTTGATGAGTAAAGAGAATATTTCCTTGTGGATTTCAAAATGTTCCTGAAAAAAATACAATGAAGAGATTCTATTAATTAACTAGGATACCAGGAGAGATTAACTATGAATTATTCCTGATTTTCAAAAATTATTTGGAGATATTAGGTGGCCAAGTTCCATAACTGGATTAACTACTCAAGAAATAAGTAATTTATTTTAAAACTAACAAGGTGATAAGAACTTAAATAGTCCAGGAAAACTGTAAGTAGAGGCTTAGAGCAAACTGTCTCTGATGATAAAGAAATTGTAGGATGCACATGTGGCTCACTTGAATCCAGTGGTTGGACTGTATGCTATTCATGCTACCTTCTGCTCATTCTCCTATAAGAATTCTTATGAAGAGAGAATAAATTGTCTTAGAATGAATATTTTTATCACACAGAGTAAAAAATTAAAGACCTATGTAGAATAGTAGAATAGGGTTTTGAATTGATTCTGAAAGGAAAATTCAGAATAAATTTATTAGCTGTAATACACACAACATAAATTGTGGTACCATTTACTAATGCTGAAATTGCCTCATTTTGGGAAGAAAATGAACATTGGCAAAGAGCTTGCAGTAATTCCTTGGGAGAGATTAGCAGTACATGTCTCAAATGCAATAGACTCCACTTTATACAAAGAACAATTGGATTCTCTCTCACATAGTAAGAGAGACACCAATTTCTGGAGCTCCTACATCCTATACTGATGCAAATAAATCAGAAAAGGTAGGTTATAAGGCAAGAAAAGTTAGTAAAGTGTCTCAAGACCCTTATAATTTAGTTTAAAAATCAGAATTATATTCTATTCTCAAGGTATTATTAGATTTTCCTGAATTTCTTAACATAGTTACTGAGTCTCATTATGTAGGAAAGTTGTTTTACATATAAACACCACTAAACTTATACCAAATCATTCAAAACTAACTTTATTTACTCAATGGCAACAAGTAATTAGAAATACAAATCATCCTTTGTATATATAGCACATTTCAAACACCATACAGGTCTACATGGCTCTCAAGCATAAGATAATGATGAAATTGATCAGTTATTGGTAGAAAATGTGCTAGAAGCACCATAAATTCATAAAAATGCCATGTTAATAACAACATTTTGAATGAAGATTTTTCAATCACTTGGCATTCATGGAAACTTTAAAGAAAGGTCCTATTTGTTCTTTGTATAATCAAACTTGATTATCTGCAAGAAGTAACCAGAAGTATACCCAAATAAATGAAATTTGGAAATGAATGTGTTTCATTTAGTGGAGTTTTGAAATATAAAGTATGTGTACCATACCTTAGATACATATTCAAAATTTCAACGGAAAACTTCTTTAAGTTTTGAAAAGGTTGATTCTTTAATTTCACATTTATTAGATGTCATGGTCATTATGTGAATACTTGTTCAAATTAAGTCTGACAATGCTCCAGCATATGTCTCTAGCAAAATTAAACCAACATTTGCATATTTCAGCACAAAGCATATTGCAGATATACATAATTCTATAGGACAAGCAATTATATAAAGTTTAAAAGATATTCTTAATCAACAGAAAGGAGCAATAAAGAGCCTAGAGAGATTATGCAGTGTTTTATTAACTTCAAATTTTGTAAATACTACTAAGAAAGAAACAGCAGCTACAAAGAGACATTGGATAGTAGACAAGAGCTTGTGAATAAAATCAGACAGTATATTTTAAAAATGTGTTGTCCTCAGAATGGAATCCAGGATGGATGTTACACTGGGGAGTGGTTTTGCTTTTGTTTCCACAGGAAAAGAATAGCACATTAGATGCATAGAGGAGAGGTCTCTTGATTAGGAGAAATGATAGTTCATCAAACACCTGGTCATTCAATCTAAACTAACTTATAAAACTTATAAATGCCTTTAATTTAATCAGAAAAATTATTATTAAAAATAGATAGTGGTCCTCTATTTTGGGGAGATTTGTTGTTTATGACATATAAAATGTTTTAGTTTTCTGCACTAAACCATGACCATTCCTACCAATGACCTTTGAGATTTCCAAGAAGATGATGGGACCCTGTAATGACCAATCTACCTGGATTTTAGTAATGCCACTAAGCTGACAAACACCCACCTGATAATCAGCTTTATACTACAAACTGCTCAGAACAACTTCAAAGTAGTTAGCTAAGATGGTACAAACTCAAAGACTCCAACAATGACTCCAGATAAGCCATGTTCTTTTCCATCACATAGGGACTTTACAACAAATAATACAGCTCACTCTCCCAGGACTTCAGCATTATCCTATTTTTTCTAGGTCCCCGAAGGGTGCAATTGACCCTCCATAGCAGAAACTAGTTTTAAAAACATGATGCCCACATTCCGGAGAGATGGGGTGGGTGGTTTTGATTGGTAAGTGGGTAATGAATATTTATTGTATAGAGAGGTTAGTTGCAAATTGTTATTTGTCATGGTCAGGGAGGAAAATAAGTAAAACAGGTTGCATTCAGGGATTTCTTTCTGAAAATAGAAAACAGAAGAAATAGGAATGATAGGGTAAAAGGATAGATTATTAAATCTATTTTTAGACTAAAAAGTAACTACTAGCCTCAAATATTTTAAATTGTCATGGATTTTTATATATTGATAAAAATTTAAGGTTACTTTTGTCACAACATACTGTAAATTATTGTATCTACACACTTATTCAAAATTTTAATGTAAAGTTGTAGTCCTTGAAAGCTACTATTATAAGCTACTATTATGAACTCTTATAAATAAGATGGCAATCAAATTTGTAGTAGGGGTTTAGAAGTAGACAAAAATGAGCTTTATTTTGCCTCATATATTTGAGATAGATGGGTGGTTTTCAAACACTTCAGTGATCTACAGACTATGACATTTAAGATGTTTTAACAATGAAAGACTTTTCATTACAGTGATATCTGTCTGCTTCTAGCAGCATCAGTCTACATCAGAAAGAATGATGGACATTGAAGAACCCCCATATGGACTTTGCTTTCAGGGTTGCAAAGCTACTCATTTGGGCAAGAAACTGTCCTTTCCTTGACTGCAAACAGTGTGCTGTTTAAATTGGACAAGCAGGACACAAAGGAAAATGATTGATGAACTTTACCAAGATAAGGTAGACCAGTCTTTCAAAATTTCTGCTTCACAGGAAAGTGTGTCAGATATTCTAGATGTGTAGGCCAAAGATGGATGCACCAAAATTGCAGAGTAACTTTGCACTATAGTCCAGTAAGCCAGCTGTCTCTGTCATCTCTATAGTTTTTGAGTTTGCTTGCTCTGCACTTCCTGTTTATGCAGATATCCTTCTTGGATCTCTAATGGGTACTGAAAATTAGATAGTTATACCATTTTCTTTGGTACCAAATTCAGAAAAGAAACTAACAAAAGAAATGCAAAGTTCATAAGGTTAAAAAACATGAAAGCTTTAGGTCTTTATCAAGAAAATGTTTTAAGGTATAAAAAGATATTTTAAGATGGTAATACAAGTTATGAAAGAAAGTTTTAGGTATAAAACTTAAAAAGATAGGATAGATGATGGAGTACCTTCTCCAAATTTTCCAAAGACTAATGGACTGGACATTGTGAATGTAATTGTTACCTAATAATTTTTCTTTTTGTATATAGCATTACTGTTTAAGAGTTAAAACTTTTACTTTTTATTTAGACAATAGGGGGAAATGTTGTAAGATATTCATTTGCACTGTGAAACTCCAAGACTGTGCTAATAAAACTAGCCTTGAATTGGCGGTAGAGCCAGTGACTAATTGATATGAATTAGCCACAGAGAATATGGAAGACCTGGAGAGACATTTAAAGTGAGATACACAGGAAGGAGTGGGGAGGGACTTTGAGTTTAAAAGTCCTTTTGGTTTGGGGCAATATGGAGAAATGGTCTCTTACTGGGTCTCCAGCCAAGGAAGGTAAGCTGGTTGCTTCTCAGACTCCCTCATTTAACAAGTTTTTATCCCTATATCTGAGTTCTAAGTCTTTACTGGTAAAAAGGACAACTTAGATTAAAAACAACATTTTGTTATATTGTTTTGAATCTTTCTTTCTTGGCTTCGAGCTAAGATGCATATCCTGAAATGAGTCTTTAAGCCTAAATCCTCAGGTTATGGTAATCAATTTCCACTTCTTCTACCGTAATTAAGGATCCTCAGGGGGAAGTTGGTACCTCCTGTGCTAACAATAAGTTCCTCTGAAACCCACTTGAAGCACCTGATTCTTTGGTGGAAGAGATGTCACTATTTTCAGAATCACTTCTTGTAGTTTGCTTGTTTTTTTAATTTCATTTTTAAATGTTATTACATTCCTTTATTTATTTTTTTTTGTGTGTGTGTGTGTGTGAGTGCAGTGTGAGAAGTAGCCTATACCACAGGATGCTTGTGATATTCAGAGGACAACTTGCAGAACTCAGTTCTCTCCTTATACCATACAGTTCCTGTTGACAGAGGTTTCTGTCCTGCCTGGTCCTGCAGCCATTTAGTTACAAAGAAACACACAGAGGCTTACATTAATTATAAACTGGTTGGCCTATCAGCTTATGCTTCTGATTAACTCTTACAACTTATATTAACCCATAATTTTTGTCTGTGTTAACCATGTGACTTGGTAGCTTTTTTCAGTGAGACATTCTCATCTTGTTTTCTCTGTGTCTGAGTGATGACTGTAGACTGAGCCTTTTCTCTTCCCAGAATTCTCCTATTCTCATTGTCCTGCCTATACTTCCTGCCTGGCTACTGGCCAATCAGTGTTTTATTAAAACAATACTAGCAACGAATCTTTACAGGGTACAGGACAATTGTCCCACAGCAATCCACCTTTTTATTTCAAAACAAAATCTCTGAATCTAATCTCTTTTGTTTAGCTTTCTTCCTGACCATTTTCCATAAAAACTTGTAAGCAACACTCTATACAAAGAAAAACATTCATAATCCATTTTTGGGAATGCAGGCATAGCTTTCCAGGCTACTTCTGCTGATTGGGCACACTGATAACCTTATGGGGACCTAAAGAAAATTTTGAATTATGGCAGTTTCCTGACTGAAATATTGTGTGAAGCTTGATCATCTCAGCCAGAAATCCTGAGGCTGTTCTGATATAGACCTCTGACATCTGGGCCATCTGTTTCTGCCAGAGATTTCTCAGGGGGTGTCTTTCTTGATCAAACCTGATTTTTCTTAAACCAGAATGAATTCACAGCCTCTCATTTCCTGTGGAAACAAAAACAGAACCTCTTCTCCAAAGTAACATATTTTTTGACTTAAATTTTGAAGTCAGTGTATTTTCAAAATATATCTGTTGGATTAATCCAGCAACATTCATAATCAAACATCTTTTAGAAGCTGTCGCTCTTTCCTCAGCCTCCAAACAATTCAAAGACAACACAATAATATAAAGTATCCAGATTCTCTGTGCATCTTCCATCTTTATATGGCTTTATTTTAAACTCTATTTTTTATTTTTAATTTTTGTTTTTCTTGAGATAGGGTTTCTCTGTGTATCTTTGGCTGTTCTGGAATTTACTCTGTAGACCAGGATGCCCTTGATCTCACAGAGATCCACCTGCTTCTACCTCTCAAGTGTTGGGATTAATGTTGCGAGCCACAACACCCAACTATTCTCTTTCTTTTGTTTTAATTACCTCATCCTTTTTCTTTTCTCTTCCAAGCCTACATATATTTTTAAACAAACTGTAACCATTTAGAGGTTGTTTTGTCCATATGAATCTATCTTTGCTGCATATCTCTCTTTCTATGACCACATGAGTCTTTAATTTGTTAAGCAATATAGGTAGGATTAAAGCCATGGGTTTGTCAGCTTTGATCCACCCCATGCTTTAGCTTTCTGGGTGTCTAGCTTCATGGTAGAGGTACAGGTGGGAGCCATGTTTATTGCCAAAACTCTAAGGAGTCTCAAGGTGCCTGCCATCACCAAGAAGCATGCTTTTGGCCATTCATAAACACCATTTAAGTGCTTTGTGGCATAGCCTCTTAAAGAGGCTGCAAGGTATTTGCAGCTAAAGCTGAGTCAAAAAGCTTCTCTCTTTAAATTTTCTTTTTTGTTATTTTATTTATTTTTTAAAAAGAAAATAAACTATTTTTCATTATACATATCAATCCAAGTTCTCACTCCCTACCCTCCTCCCATTCCCTCCACATACCCTGCCTCCCCATGCCTATCCAGTCCTCAGAGAAGTTAGGACACATTGCTTTGGGGAAGGTCCAAGGCCCTCCCTACTATATCTAGGCTGATCAAAGTATCCATCCTGAGCTCCCAAAGTCCAGTTGAAACATGGGAGGAATGAGAATATTAGCAAAGTGGTCAAGACCATGATGGGTACATCCACTGCAACAGTCTATCTGAGCAAATGGGAACTCACAAACTCCAACTGGACTAGGAAGGAACAAGCATAGGACCAAACTAGTTACTCTGTGGTTGACAGTTTCAAGCCTGGGATAGACTGAAGGACCACTGGCAGTGGCGTCAGGATTTATCCCTACTGCATGTACTGGCCTTTTGGTAATCTATTCTCTTTGAATGGATACCTTTGGAAGAAGCTTCTCTTAAATTAGAAGCATTTGCCCCTATCAAAGAGAGCTCACCTGAGAAAATGCTGCTACCAAAAAATTCATGCTTGACTCTGTTCCTTTGTGTCTAGAATTACTTCCTAAGTGCTCTCAGGTTTTATGTGAATATAGTTGTCCACTTTGGAGCCATTTGTTGGTGTTTTTCTGTCCTGCCCAGTTCTGCAACTGTTCATTCACAAAGAAGCACACAGAGGTCTACATTGATTATAAACTGGTTGGCCTATTAGCTTAGGTTCTCGTTAACTCTTACATCTTACATTTACCCATAATTTTTATCTATGTTAGCCACATGGCTTGGTACCTTTTATTAGTGAGGCATTCTCATCTTGCTTTGTCTGTGTCTAGGTGATGACTGCAGACTGAGCCTTTTTTCTTCCCAGATTCTCCTGTTCTCATTGCCTTGTCTATAATTACTTCCTGGCTTGGCCAATCAGCATTTTATTAAAACGATACAAGCAATGAATCTTTACAGGGTACAAGACCATTTTCCCACAGCAATTTCCTGAGCTTGGAACTCTGATTATTTTGATTGGCAGCAAGCATCACTGCCCACTAAGACACCCGCACTACCAAGGTGATGTCATTGCCATTATTGCTATTACTTTTATTATTATGCATTAGTTTATAAGAAGAAAATGTGTCAGAAATGTTCCTTCCAGTAACTGAACACACTGTAGTGTTTAGGTCCATATTTTCAAGCTCTTGAAGTACCTTGCTAAGGCTGTAATAAGTTCTATTAAGCCCTTCTTTTTAACACATTTGGAGACTTTTCCCAACAGTTTTCCCTTTACTTGACTACTTTTCAGCTTCTTATCTTTGTTTTATTAGCCAGATCTGCAGGAACCACATTAAATGGAACTACTTTATGTCATCTTCATCTACATCTAGTTAGGTTCTTGCTATGTTTTTCATAGACTTCTTGTTCTTTTTTAGCCCTCTTGTACTTCCAGATGCTTTGAAAGTGCACAAATTTTTGAATATTTTCTTTCAGGTGTCACTTAAACACTGCTGGTGACATCACCTCAACCCCAAGCATGCAGTTAATATAGTCTCAGATGATGCAATCCTCTCTAAATTTCATCACATTTTCTTCAGAAACAGGAACAGGCTGCCAAATGGTCCTCTATAAACAGGAGTACTTAAAAACTGATGCAAGTCATTGCTTGCACCAAATTGACAAAATATCAAGAAACATTTACTATTTAGATTTGGGATGAAACAACATATACTAGTGGTATAGCACTTGGATACCTATGAAGAGTGGACCATTATAGCTGAAGACATCACATACTTAGGACACAGAAGGAAATCGAGTCTGGCATTGGAAATCTAGCCAACTTTGTGGGGCTAATGAGATCATGGAACTTAGAAAAGAATCAGTTACTTTGATAGGCAAACACAGTTCTCTAATCAATTTCTAAATCTTATCCTTATCCACAGATTAGTGCAGTTAGAACTACTCATCAAAAAAGTTTCTCTTTATAGTGACAACCGTCACAGAAAACTGTAGTTGTACACAGTACAGAGATCAGTAGAACATAGGGAGTCCAGCCCTCCAATGGATACATCTTCATTACAGTGCCTGCTTGTGTGAGTCAAGGAACAGCACAGAAGAAGAGGAGAAAGGTTAGAAGACCCAAAATGCTGAGAAGTCTGCTATGAAACTGTGTCTCCTAGAAATGGATGCACAAATGGGACAAGAAGAGCAATATTAATGTACTTGTTTACAAGGAATGGGGGAAGTTTTCATGGAGTTCCATCACTGTACAATGAACTAAGCAACTGGTGACTTTTGGGAGAAGGACAGTTAGTTAGCTTCCTTTAGGGATGAACCCACTTAAGTGTTTGCCAGTGCAGAAAACCAATCCTTTAGACCATATGCACACAAGAAAAATCATACAAGATAGGGTGCATTTGTATATTTATATTTGTGCACACACATAAATATGTAGGAATAATAAAAAGAGGCTATCTACTTGAGAGTGGGGAAAGGGAAAACTTTAAGAGAGGGTAGATGGGAGGGAGTGAAGGGAGGAAAAGCAGGGGAAGTTATATAATTATTTTTATTAAAACATATTAAAAATAATATTTCAATCAATTTTTGCTTGGCTATGATTATTATGGTACATAGATGGTCCTTCACATGGCCTCCAATCCAAGTCACTAGAAATCTCTCCATACCTGGTATAGTCCCTATCAAACTTCTAATCTTATTATCTCTCAATGAAGCAAATTCTTTAATCATTTCTTCCACTTCATTGTTGGTATTCAAGAATGTTATTATAGTGAAATTGGAAATCGATGATGGACAATGACCATCACAGATTTTTCAGCCTTGTAGTCCCTAGTGATTTTTTTGTTTCACATTTGGTCATATTATGGTCATCTACTGACAACTTGGGCAGTGATTCCGCGTGATTCCTAGAGGCCACAATGAATGGAAAACCACAAAGGTTAAAGTAAGCCCTATAGGTTAAAAAAATGATGTAACCAAAGAAGCAGAAGCCTAAGCTGTGTGATGTTCCTGCTGACATCACATGACACGCTGTTTTCCTAAAGACATTTTGGATACGTTGGCATACATTCTAAAGTGAGGACGCAATTATAGAATAGCAAATCCATAAACCTATGAGGTAGTCATTTTCTCATTATCAGGTCTTTCATGTTGAACATAATGATGTGACTATATTTTTACAGGACTGGAAGTGCAGTGAAGTTGCTCACTAGCCTCCCAACATGGCACAAACTGAAGGGAAAGATGTTAGAATGCTACCACTACCATGGCTGAAATTACTAGCTTGCAGGAATTTTCCACCATCATTATAATCTATAGGAACCCCTGATTGCCCATGTCGTCCTTCAAGTACTAAAATGTGAACACATAGAACATTAAGGGGAAGAGAATGATTTTATTCAGGGAAAGATAAACAAGAAGTGAAGAACTGGGCTGAAAGTCACACCTGAGATTATGCAATGAGAGTGATGTTTATTCTGGGAAGCCTGGTACAGAGCTGACTGGGAAGCTCATATCTGAGTTTACAGAGTGCATCAACGCTTCTCATTATGGGCAGAATAGGTTTCAGGGAAAGCAAGCTCAGCAGGCAAATCAAATTAAACATGTAAGCCTCCTTAATTAGATCTCATCTAATTAAGAGAAGAATAGTTTAAATGGATATTTTGGTCTACTGTATTAAAAAATAGCTTCAGGTTTGAATGAACTTGAAGTATATCAACATGATTTGGTTCCTGCACCCTGAGGGGGACCAAAAGCCTCTCACCAGGTACTGGTCAATGTGTAGGGAAACTTGGACAATCTTTGCCCAAATTCACAAAACCTGATTGCCAAGAGACTAAAGGAGCCTAAGTGGAACTCAAAGTGGTCTCCACCAGGTTCTGATACTTTTTTCCAGAACCCCCCCCAAATAATCTATGCCTTTGGCTCTTGCTTTCAACATGTGGACTGTGAAAAATTTGGAAATGATGTGTATGTGATAATTCATATGCTTCTGGTTCCTGGAAACAGAAAAGAGCACTTACTCTTAGATTTGACACCACATGGGTTTTCTAAAGCAGACTTTGAGTCTGTCATAATTTCACATAACCCCGCTTTCGATGGTCATAGAAGCATCAGAGCACACTCCGAAATTCTGGATTCTACAAGTAAAATCAAGATTTGTCCATCTAATTGCTAACATGTAAATATTGCTACTGTTTACCCAATGATTATTTTTAAATGAAGCTTTTAACGACATCATATATTTACTCTCCACCAACTGATTAAAATGAACAATATTTTAAATAAGGGAGTTATATAGACCACGTGTCTCAAGGTGAAAGTTCCCCCAGGACAACTCCCTTGCTAGTAGCAGTTTCAAGTGACTAGGGGAAAATATCCCGAGAAATAGTTAAAGTTGGCTTATTTGATGTGCTTTGACTTCACTGCTCTTTGTATCATGTTAGCAGATTTTATAGTAATTCAGACACCCCGTAAACATTGCCAGATTGTTCCTGGCTTTGAATAGAAGTAACAGCCGTATCAGTTCCTTCTTCTAAATGTATTNAGGGAATTGGGAGGGGGCAGGAGGTGGAAATTTTTAATAATAATAATAAAAAATGAATTAAAAAGTATGGCAAACCAGAAGACCATTGCAGTAAGAGAATTCTGTTTGTGCGTATTAGCAGTTTTAAGAAAACTTTTAACAAATTTGTCTCCTTACTATGATGTGTAAGGGACAGGAAAGTACAGGGCATCTCTTGAGTTTGGATGGAGAATATTTTTCTGTGGGGTTTAAGAACTGACTCTTACTGCCTTCAAGTATCCAATACACTTCTGTGGTGTTGAAGCTACGAGCAAGTCACAGAACTGAATGAAGGTGGAAATCACATCTTACCAGGGTAGGTACATTGAAATTTTAGAACTATAAGTAAAGAATATGAAGATGCATAAAAATACAACAGGACAGAAACCATAGAAAGTATCAGAAACCAGGGAAAGTATCTGGAGGACATTCCAGCGACTGAAATCATCCATGTTTATTTTTTCCATAGCTTTTATACCCAAAGTAACCAGGAAGATGGGGTGGGGGGGTGACGAAAGACTTTATTAAAATGATACAACGGATAACTCACAGTCAATCGCATTATCACTCTGAGACATCAAATCATTAACATTATGTTGTCTATGTAGCAAAGCTGTTCTAGATCACATATTCTGAAGACTGCCCTTCCCCAGGTGATCTCATAGCTACAAAAGAAGAAGCAGAAGAAAGTTTGCACACCCTCACCATCTCTTAGGATGGCATGGACTTATCTTAATTTCAAAAGAACCAAGCAGTCACATCCTGAGTTGGAACGTGCAACTATGCTTGCCAATGTCCAAACTCTCTGGCCTTCAGACAAGCTGGAAACGGGCTGCATTTTTCAGCCTTCACAGGTTCATTCATTTGGTGGGAGAGGGTTCTTCCTGAAGACTTGTTCTGTGGTAGATTTTCAACAGCTGAAAATAAATTCAGTACAGAATCTACTAAACATTATTATGTAGTGCTTGTGTAACCACAACCATACACACCTGTAATTCATTTATATGAAATTTAATGGAAACTAAACTGTCTTTAGAGTCCTACCAAAAGAAATCTTAATATAATAAATAGTAGAAGAAAGCTAAAGTCAAATACATTTGAAATGGGCCTTACAAGGTAAATTAAATTGTTTGTTTGTTGTTTTTCCTTGAAACCCACCCATTCAGTGAGAACAAAACCTCTTTTTAAAATCCAGTGTATAAGCTCCTAGTAATCTATGGGTGGCAAGTCCTGCCATCAGCAATTAGAACAACAGTTCTTAACTTGCAGGCTCCATGACTGTCTGTCAGTTCACGCTCTGTGAGGGTCACACATGTGATATCCTGCATATTGGGTATTTATATTACTGGTCACAACAGTAGCAAAACTATAGTTATTAAGTATCAATGAAGTAATTTTATGGTTGGAGTCACCACCATATGAGGAACTGTATTAAAGAGTCACAGCATTAGGATGGTTAAGAACCACTGATTTAGAAATAAGTAGAAGATATCCCTTAAGGAAAAAATACATGAAATATTATTGAGAATTGTAGAATATGGAAGCTCTAAATGACATAATGATACCAAATTTGTACTCAAAATCAACATGTTGTAAATAAAAGCACAATCAAAGAAAGCAGGTGGAAGATGTTTATTGACTTTTTAACAGTCATGAGGACAAATCCTCACATATTGTTAAAATAAATTACTGATATTTTAAAGAATATGTACACAGACATACAAGACTGGCCACATGATCACTGAAGATGCTAAAATAGTTTTCAGTTTCAAACCTCATTTCCATACCCTCCGCTATTCTGGCATCAATTTTTGCTACCTGGGATTTGACTTTTGGAACTGGTGGCTCACAGCATGAGTTTATCAATAGTAGGGCAGTTTCTTCAGACCAGATATGACACTGGGTTGGTGCTTTTAGAAACTGTTATTTCACTTAATACTTTTTACTAGAAAGTACTGAACCTTTGGTCTCTGCTCCCGAGTTAGGATCTAAGATTGTTGAGAGAATCATCCATTAGAAAAATCCAGGGTCTCTGAGGTTCTATTGTGTCCAATCCATCTCCTACTTATAGCAGGCAGAGAAGATGAATTATGTACTTACAAGCTTGTTGGCGTAAGATTTAAGAGCTGTCGGTGTACATACAGCTGTTCAATAGTAATTTAGAGTTATTCCATAAATATTGGATATTTTAACACAACAGTTATTTCTCCTTTCACTCTCAAGATAGCAATTTTTCATCTGAAGTTTCTGCAGTATATTTTACATTGGGAAATATCTCTATAATCATTTTCCATTAAATGCGTTTAATGTGGCATTGCAATGTGGTCCTAACTTTAGTCATATATCTTATGGTTCATCCTTCTTATAGCATTTGTGATAAAGGCAATTGTTTTTCTTCTGAGGATACAATTTATTCTTATTAAGTCAATGGAAAATAAGTATAGCTGAAGTTCAAGAGACAGCTATAGCTGGTCTTTTCCAGAGCCTCATTTACTCATTTTCAGTCCCCAGAAACCTATCAATCATCACTGAAGGTAGTCACAAGGCATTTAATGTGTCATAAGACTTGCTAAAGTCTTAATAAAAATTATGTTGATGTGAGCTCTACCTTACAGCAATGGCTTTTGAATACTATAACCTCTGATTTCTAGTTATTAATAGTGTTAAAATTAATTTATTTGACCACATGACCTCTNACACTTCTCACACATCCTTTGCTATATTTATCTCTAGTTATATTTTCTGATACCGTATTTGTTGATAAATTTGTATCTTAGACTTCAATTTTACTTGGATATTGTATAATGAATTTATAAATTGGGTTTTTATTGAAACATTTTGTGGATAATCAATATTCTTTCTCTGAATTACATAGTTGATAAAGTTTATCATGGAAGTAATGCTAACCTGTGGTTTTCTTTTCTAGAAAATTCCTTTTTATTCAAATTTAATTTGAAGTGATTCATTGTTTTGAGATTATCCGTGTCTTGCTTCAGTTTTAATCAATCATTTTTGATTTCTAAGTTATCACATGCAATATGAGTATATTTCAGCAAGCAAATCATTAAAGAAAATTTAATTTTTTTCTTATTTAGCATTAAGAGAGCCTTTGGTGGCCTGGGGAGATGGCCAGTTGGAAACTGCCTACTAGGCAAGCATGAGGACCTGAAATTGGATCTTCTGCACTCCCATTAGAAGCAGGGCATAGTGGTGCACATCTGTAACCTTAGAGCTAGAGGTACGGAAATACAGTAGCCTTCTTGGCACTTACCTGTCACACTCTCTTGCCAATCACTGCGTTCTGTAAGAGATCCTCTCTCAAAAAATAAGATGGAGAGTGATTTAAAAGACCTTAGTGGCAATTTTTGCCCTCAGTACCAATGGAATCTGTCTCTCTCTTTGTGTCTC